>VZTF01004847.1:1005442-1104305 GCA_013397755.1 Cnemophilus loriae | reverse complement strand
AAGAAGTACCGGGAAGGTAACGCGGGGGAGGGGGCCGCCCCGGCTGGGCCGCCCTGCTGCCCTCGCCGACAGCGGATCGGGGTGTCCCCCGCAGGCGAGGGGTGGCGGGCCGGCCCGGTGCCCCCGGCCGCTGCCGAGGGGGTGTGTCGGGGGAGGGCGGCCGGGAGCAGCTCGGCGCTCGCTTCCTGCTCCTCCCCGGGAGACCGGCGTCGCCGCTGCCGTCGGCTGCCCGCAGCCGCGGCGAAGGCACCCGGTCGGGTCTGCCGAGATTGTGCCGCTTTCTTGGAGCTCTTGGCAGCGGAGCCCCCTTCCTGGCTGAGGAGGGAGCTTCCCGGTGGTATAGCAGTGTTTTCCAAACTAAGGATCTGCAGCCGTGAGGACAGTAGATGGTGGATGCCTAAAGAGATTGAATGGTGATCTGGAAAGGCACAGGTCTTTGTGAATTGTTTGTGCCTCCTGTCTTTCAGTCGTAGTGCTGTAGTTCAGGCAGGAGCACTAACTGAAGGGGTTGGGGTAAACCTGTTGTAAAATAAATTACTCTTAGTCTTTGAAAAATCTACTTTGTCAGCAGCATTAATGCCCTTATGCAAGGTTTTTATGGCTGATACTGGAATGCTTTAAAACCTCCCTGAAATGCTAACACAGGTTACAGAAAATTCATCCATCCATTCTTTTAGTGAGCCCACAGCTAACCTCCAGAAGAACACACATAAAATGGGAGCTCTTTCTCTTGTAGGCAGAAGTTCTTGCCTCTCCTCTGTATTTGCATATGACACTTCTGTTAAAAAAACAAGGTCATACTGCCTTCTGGACTCCCAAAATCTCCCCTGGAGCCAGCTCATGGGATTTGGGCACAAATACCGACCTATCTAGATACTGATCAGAAGTCGCTGTTTATTTTGGCCTTGGTGCGGCAAAACTTAAGGGAGGATCTCCTTTCTTCACTCAAATGTCGGGAGAATGAACACAGTATATTTAAACATTCAAATCCTGGCAAAGGAGTCCAGCTTTTAGCAGTACCTGTTTCTGTGTTATTTCAGAGTGCCTACAGATTAAGACAAAGATTGGCATTGTTAACTTTTTTTTTAAAGTGAGCAATCTCTGTAGCAACTGATTTTTTTTTTTTAGATGAGAGCCTAAATTAGGTGGAAGTTTTTGTAAGCCTACTTCTTAGCAAAAAGCAAGTTTGTGCTCAAGGGTAAGTTGTATGTAGCTGGTTAAGTGAAAGATCCAACAGCATTTTCATTTATTTCGTATAACCTGTAAATCACGCATTAGTGAAAACTTTACAGTGATTTTTCTAGTCATGCCAAATTAGCAACATGATATGTCATTCCATTGAGAGAGTTAAAACCAAACAATTCATTACATCTATGCAACAAGAAGAGCTCCACCCATTACCTACTCATCCAATAGCAGGTGGTCCTTACAAGTTACTAGTGCTTAGTAGCCAGTAGTATTTCCTATGTTAGGTACTTTCAGCTTAAGAATTTTAGTTTTGGACTCTTTTCTACCTACATCTGCGTTTGCTTCTAAAGACAGACTTGAGAATCTGCTTCTTAAATGCCTTAAATGTCATTCTGAAATTGTAATACTAGGACGTGCTTGGTCTCTGATAGGTCTTTTCTTGAATTTTTTTTTTTCCTAGTACTTGGTGATGCTGACTGGCAAGTATGTTACCCTGACAGAATTAAAATTGACAGTTTGTTAAACAGATATAAAAAATCAATAAATCATCTGTAATTTTGCTGTACAGTTTAAATTATGACTTGAGTATGGAAAAATCCCTTCATCCTTGTTTATGTGTTTACAGCTTTTTACACAGAGAAAGTCTCTTGACTCCACAATTCAGTGCTCTCACCTCCATACGAAGCAGAAACATTATTCTGTGTTATTCCGCAATCTTGTATTGTGTTTTTTTCTCTGTTCTTTTTCTACTCTGCCTCCTCTCATGTTTTACTAAAGTTCTACGAAGCTAGTTTCCATTTTGTCTAAATAAGCAAACACTACTAGAATTGCTGTTTCATGGACTTCAGTGCTTTGTCTGTAGAAGCTAAAGTAGAATCCCATATTAATTCTGTTGGTGGATGAAAAATCGTGCTCAGTATCCTGAAAGCTATATGATTATTTTGCACAGGGTAGATAAGTCTAAGAAAGCCCTTGGTATTGTAATATGATCCTAAGTTACTGTCTTCTGTTAGAAGTGTTGAAAGGAAATAGATGCATCCTTGAGACACTGAGATGTGTGTTGACAGATTTTATTTGGACTTGATTTTAATAAGCTGATTTCTTTGCTAATTCATTTGCCTTGCTGACGTTACCAAGGTTTGTGTTTTAATGGGCAATTGTAACAGGCAAGCTAGTATATTATCTGAGTTGCTTATAACTGCCCCGTTGTTACAGTTTCGTTTCATTTTCTGCAATGATTCCCCTCTTTTTTGAAGATGAGCCAGTGAAAAAGTGACAATGTGCTCCAAAATTGCAAGCTAACGTGTTTTTGAAGAAGTTGCATACTTGTCAGAAGTGCAAGAGCAATATTTCTTAACTAGGGAAGCATTGCAGCAAATTTTTTGCAGTTATTAGGGAATTGCTAGAATAAAGTTTAGCCAGCATCATGTCACGTAAGGGTTTGATTTTGATGTTTTTTTTTCCTGGTGAAAAACTGTAATTCTGGAAGTTGATTAAAGCTGAACCTTGGCTTATTTTTTAATTTCTGCACTTACTGAATCGCTTATACTTGTGAGTATGGTGCATGGATTTTATGTGTAGTTCTGTACTGTGCCTCATGTTATATCAGAGTCCCGTAGCCCTATGCCATTCATGACAAGCATTTACCATCTTTTAAATGGTGTATCTGAAATGCTTTTAAGTTTGCACTGAGGTGCATTTTTTTTCTTTTCTTCAACAATTTTAGTTTTTTTGCTGTGTGACTAGTACTTATCTTTTCTATTGTTTGGATATTACTAGTATGACTTACAGTGGGAATATTTAAATTTTTTTCTCTTTTTTTATCTCCTTTTTATCTTTCTGTATTTCCTTCTCTTACCCTCTCTGTTGTTAATGAGAAAGTAAAGGGAAGCATGTCATCATAAATGCCATGGCAGATTTGGTATTTTGAAATTGTAGGCTGCTTTTTTTTTCTACTGTGGATCCTGCAATAGTATTCTATGTGATATTTTGAAATTATTTAATGAAGTTTAGCAAATGAGTGTAGGTTTTAAATTAAAATGATTGGTCCTTGTCCACACTGAGCAAATGTGTCAACTAAATCAGCTAATCATGAAGTTGTTTCAGGCTACTTTTAGGTAGTGATAGAGAAGGAGTGCCTATATAGTGGTTCCTAAAAATAGACATAATTTCTGAGGTTAGCCTATAAACTTTCCCATCATAAAGAAAACTTTACGTGAGAATAACTCTTGAGATGTAACATGTTCACTTAAGAGTCTTTCTCATTAGTATAAGGCTCGTGGGGTTTTTTAGTTTTATTCCTGCTTCCTGTTCAAACGGAGTAGTTTAATCTTAATTATTTTACACACCACAGTAAAATCCAAAAGCTGAAACTGCTCTCAAGTAGTGAGTTATTCACTCACGACTATGAGAAATTTCAGGGTGGTTCTGGATGCTTGACACAAGCACTTAGAAAGTACAGAAATTAGGGTTTTTCATGGTGTTTGAATTTCTGTTACTACATGGAGATGGGGAAAAAACAATGTTTGATTTAGTCGCTTGTTGTTGGTTCTGTTGCTTGGTACCACAGGTGACCGCAAGTTTTACAGAACTTTCCTCCATGCATCTTTTGGGCACCTGCAGCCATGGGCTGGAGCGTGTTGTATGGGTTGCATATGTGCATGAATGTTTCATATACTGCATGTAGGCTGATGTGTGTTGAGCCTGACAGACAGACCTGTAAAAGCAGATTTAGTGGTTCCTAAGGAACTATGTAAGATCTACTGAACATCTGCTATGTGATGTATGTTTGTTTGTTTCCAATTGCTTGTGGTTAATTAAACCAAATAGGTTTAATTTTTGCTGGGATAAAAATCCCTTCCCCTGATACAGAGGCATCCCGTTTTTCTCTCAGTTGTTTATTACCTTTGTAGTCATGCAGAGCTGTATTTATCAAGTAAACATTTTCCCTGTAGCATGACCCTCAATTATAGATTATTTTGTATATAGTCTGAAAGATTATTTACGAGACTACTTTTCCCTCAAAATCCTGTAATAAGTACAAGAGGAAAAAATACCTGTAAAGGTATTTTATGAAATGTTTTCCTGTGTGTTCACTAAAACGGTTCATTTCTCCTAACATATGCCTGCTAAGGCTGTTGAGGCTTAGAGAATCACACAGAATTGTTGTTTGTCCTGTTACTAGTTACCACATCACAGAAGCTGACAAAAACATTTCTAGGTGGCAGTTTGATTCCTTAAAAGAAAGATTTGTTGAAACTTCGAAGAAATGGAAGTTTTTTAAAGGTTTTTCAGAAAATTAGGAAAAATTTACAGGACCCTGCCTGATGATAATAAGTAACCCAAGTAAGCAAGTGGTTTAGACATTCAGACAGAAGGGCTGTTCTGAACTCAATTGCTTCATGGTCTCTTCGTCTCATGTTTTTAATGAAAAACCGTGAGAGAGCTTATATTCTTCCTGATGTGAAACAGGAAACATTTCGAAATGGTGTCATTTTTCACAAGACAGGAAAAACTTTGTCATTGAACTCTACACGGTAAGTTAACAGTTGCTATTTCTTTTTGTTAAATATAACTGGTTTACAGTAGAAATAAACCTACGTTTTCAAGATATTAATTTGTGTTTTACCACTTGCATTAATTTCTTGGAAGAGGAAGACATTTTGTAATACTGTCGAATTTTCCAGCCGTAGAAACTAAATTTTATTTAGTTAAAATGAAAATTGATGCTAGTTTTTGACAGGAGCTTTAAGATATGATTGCCCTTACAGAGTGCACACCACAGTTTTGCAACAGGGTTTTCATTAGAAATCACACAAGATTTTACGTTTTGGGGAATTTAATTACTTCTATCATTTAGTTAGCCTGTAAATTTGAAAACACGCTGCCTACAGCACAGGCTTGCAGTCACTGAACAAACAGGTGTATGTCACCTTTCCTGCTCCTTTGTTGCCGTGGCAGGAAAGATGGTGTTCCTGTTACAGGGTCAGCATAATAAAATCTGTACCTATACATCAGCTACTTCTAAGTTTTGCTCCTGCATTTGGAAAAATTACCAAAATCAGTAGTTTCTGTTGACATATTCATCTCTGTGTTGGTTGTGTTAAGGTGCAGCACATAGTCCACCTCAGAAGTCAGGTTTGGGAAGGAGGAGAGGAATGATGTTTCCAGTAGAGTAGATCCAACACCTGGGGGCAGTAATTGCTTAAACTATCACATACATGCTGTTAGTGTGACAGCCATCAGAGATTTATAGCAGATCAGAGACACAAATCATTCTTCAGAGTGATCTAAGCTGACCCCCCAGTAGATGCTGAAATATCAGTCAATTGGGCCCTCAGAGTCTGTTTCGTGTAAACAGATGGATAAGAAGTTTACCTGAGACGTCAGATGTAGAAATCCACATTTGGTCAAATGAGTCCTTGCTATGTAAGTTGACAGGAGGACCGTTGATACTGAGATAGAGAAAATTAGATTCTTGCACTTGATTTTTTTTAAAAAGACTTTATTCTGAAATAGTTCAGGTAACTCCTAAGAAATGTGAAGCAAATAGTAGTCAGACACGAGAAGGAAAATATTAACTGATTGCTTGAACTTTGTCCAAGTTGACGTTCATGTTCTGTATACAGACATGTAAAATTGGAAAACAGAGAAGCCAAAAATACCTAATGTCTTTTGCAAGGAATGCTGAATATGCTTTTAGTAAGACAGATGTTCAGTAACTTTATCTTGTATACAATGAAAATTATGAATGTCATAATATTTGCTGATGCTCATGCTCCAATTTTTCTTATCATTGCCACAGCATCCGTACATTAGTAGTACAGCTAAATTTCAACTGACAAGGTTAATGAGGAAATTTTGTCAGATACTCATAGGAATTTGATTTCAGCTTTAGCCCAGTGAACGGTGTAGGACTGCTTTCCTCATTTACTGTTTAACATGTTATAGAAGCTAGTTTACTGTTTCCACCAAGTGAGAGGTGATCTTAAGAGACTGAAAATGAGATGGATTCTGTTCATTCTGCAGTTCATTGCCATCAGCAAACAAAAGAAAACTCAAAAAGCTTGCTAGGCATTGCTGTGGCCAGCAGCTGGTCATCTGAAGTTAGCCAGCATTGTCATGGACACTTGTTAATTGTGGGGATAGGTTTCCTTTTTACAATGAACAATATTTATTAATTTTTATTAAGGTAATGTTAATATTAATAGCTATTGTGCAAATATTAACATGTTGGTTTTGGTTTTGTCTTTCGTTGTTAGTCAATATATTGAGGTTATTTTCTCTTCTACCAGAGCCATCAAAGTTCGGGTAGAGGAGAAAATAGAAAGGCAATGTGTTGTTAAATGAAAGTATTGAAAAAAGAGTGGATCGAGTCTGATTTTTTACATTACAAAGTTATACCAGTATGTAGAAGACTTCAAACCCTTAAACATTTAGGGGTGGGTTTTGGTGGGTTGGATTGGGTTGGGTTGGGGGGTTTTTGGGGTTGTTTTTATTTGTTTGTTTTTGTTGTTGTTTTGGTTTTTCCAATTAAAGCTACCTTGAACTGAGAAAATTTTAGCTTCCCAGAAGGAAATAATGGCAGTTCTAACTACCCTTTTTCTCAAGTGCTTTTTTTGGGTTGGGTTGGGTTTTTTTGTTTTGGGATTTTTTTGGGGGTTTTTTGGTTGGTTGGTTAGGTTTTTTAGATTTTTTTTTTAATTTCTTTTTTTGGAAGAAGTTGTTGCTTAACCTCTAGACCTGCATTGCATGTACCTGAAGACTTAAATGCACAGTGTCAGTTAACTTTTAGTATGCAAGGTCTTGTTTGGTGATGGAGGAAGTATTCTGTACTTAGTTTTGAGAGTCAGAGATGCACTGTTTTTCTGAAGAGCACCAGTGGAATTATGGAAAATAGTAATTACAAATCTCTTCTTGTGGGTGCAGATAGTACTTTTATAACTGTATGTGACCGCAATTGTGTTGCTTGATAAAACAGAATTATTCAAATCAGTTGTTTTCAGTTTCATCCCATTCCAAAATGAAAAATACTGCCTTTAGCAGAGCTGAGCTCTATTTCTTTTTTATTACAGAAGGTTGTGTTTTCTTAAAATACCAGTTGACATGATTTGTTCTGTCAGAAGTTGAAGAAAAACTGCCTAATTAATTTTTTTGTTTATTTTATAAGCATACCTTAAATGACAGTTCAATTTAACACTCTACAAATAAATGTCTTTTTAAAATAAAATAAATTTTTTTCAAAATGGGATGGAAGAAAGCTGGATTTTTTTTTTTTCTTAATAACAGACTACCTGGAGAGAAGAATTATGGTGTAGGTTTGTCCCACCAAGAATGGCAAACCTGGTCTTCTCATGCTGTTCTGGGAATCTCTGATAAGAACTTGTAAATAAATGTGGAACGAGGGGAGTTCTTACTAATTTTGTATGATTCTTCTCTATTAAAAATGTTTTTGGTTGTTGAAAGTTACAGCTAACATTTGGTCTCTATTGCTGTTACCCACAATTAAAATTATCTTGTAATTAGGATCATTTAAAAATAACTTCTACATGCCTGACCTGTTCTCTCTGTGACAGTATTCAGCAACTGCTGATTACTCTGTGGTTGAGTTCAGGGTTATGACTTGGCTGTTCTGTGGGCAGTATTAATGTGGGTGGAAATTATTTAGAAGGATTCATCTGTTCTAGGTAAGTAGTATTGGATTTTTGTTACTGTAAAGTCTGTTACAAAGAACAAGTCAGTCAGTCATTTGTTCAGTGACAGAATTCTAGGAAGCAGTGGGCTTTGACCTTTTTTGTTTTTAAAGGAATAGTTAATCTTCAAGGTGAAGAGTAGGTTATTTATTTATTTATTTTCTAGTAATTCTGAATAAAATAGAACAAGCATTAAATAATTTTAAAATAGCATGAGTATAGTGGTTTGAGAAGCGTGTGAAACTCCTATTATGAGCTAGTTTTCCCAGTCAGACTTTTCAGCTGGAGAGTGGCATATCTGCCTCCTTCATGGAGATCTCAGGCCTGTGAAGATCTCTGAAGGTTCAGCACTCAATAGAGGTTTTAAATTGCATAAAAGGTAATCTGTAAGTGTAGAGTAGGAATGTTTAGTGCCTTCAACTTTATGTTATGGTATGGTCATGAGTATGAAAAGTTTAATACACAAAATCAAATACTAGCTTTAAGATGTGATCAAAGATTCAAGACTTTTTTTTTTTATTCAATGAGATTAGCCTGCCACAAACTGCTATTTAATTTACAGTGTTACTGATTGCTTAATAGAAGACTTTGTGTATCTTACTTCTCTAGTAACTACTAGTTTTGTCATGAAACCTTCTTGCATATTTTACTGCCTGTTTGGTTACATAAGCAAAAATTTATTGATTCATAAATAAGTGTTTAACTCTACAGTTTAGAGTTAATGCCATATTTGCACCTGGATTATAATGTATTGGTTGAAAAACTAGTACACAGTGGATTATAATGTATTGAATGAAAAAAATGAATACATAACTTTTCCATGTTCTGGATATCAGTTTGAAATTGAGTGCTACAAGACTTACTGTAGTCACTATCTCAGAATATCGACAGATAGGAAGGCCTGTTTGCGTTTCCAACTCAGTTATTGGAGCATGATTCTGGATTTAAAGTTCCTACATCTAGTGTGCCTGTTTGTGTCTTCTCAAAGCTCACTATGTTAAAGTATGGGGGGAGAAAAAAACACAACAAAACAATTCACTGCCATGCTACTTGCTCAAAGGAAGTTAGACCCCAGACCCTTTGGAAGGCCCTGCACAGTGGTGCCAGTGCCTTAAGATGACCCATTATCTGCAGTTATTTGGAGCTTGTATTCATGAAAGGGCAGAGAATGGGCATCATATCAAAATCAGTATTGACAGTGGGTCAACAGCAGATACTTAGACAAGGATAAGTGAAAAATGCTGGAGTATTACTGTGTGCTTGCTTGCCATTCTGTCTTTCAGTGATTTCGTGGTCTAGGAGCTCCTGAGTTAGAAATCTCATCTGTGAATATGGAGCTTGTCATGGATTTTCTTCCCATAGTTTGCCCAGCTGCATGAACTTCATGAACTTTAAGCTTAGTTACACATTTTATTAGGAAATAATCTTTTTTTTTTTTCTTTTAAGCTGCTCTTTCTGAATGTCTCATATTCTTGGAACAGACAGAAGTTGCTCCATATTTACTTTCCCTCTGTCAGTTGTGATCTTGTGGAAGTTTGTCTCTCCTTGTGTCATCAGCCTTCTTCCTTCCTCTATATCAGTTTTCCTCATACATAAGCAGGGCTGTATCTGTCCCATGTAGACAATTTGTGTATCTGTGTATTGGTAAATGAAAATAAACCAGAAGTGCTCACAGAATTGACTTAATATAGGATGTGTGACAGAATTACTTCATGATAAATTTTTCACTTTTGTTCTGCGTCTCTCTCCTCATGGTCTGTATAATTCAATTTTATTTTCTTGTCAGCTCTGAGCTAAGAAGCTGGTACTGTTATAGGAAGCTCTGGTGTAACCCAAAGTTCATGTCCCAGTGTGCTGGTAGTCGGCTCTAGGTTTGTTGCTATATATCTCGATTTAAGATCCCTTAACTGTGGATGCTTTTAACCCTCATCTGACTTCCAGGGAGAGGTGCAAATCTATGCCTTGTTCAGAAGGAAATCATAGCAGCTTGGTATGAGAGAGCAAGATTCAGTGTTAGAAGGCATCACTACTTTGCTGTTACTAAGGGTAGGGTAATTAAGAACATCTGGTCTTTGCATATTTCTTCTTTCTCATCTGCCTTAAGTTTTAAGGAAAAGGGGTATTTGGAAATACCCCTTCATTGCTTCAGGATAGACCAGATGAAGTAGTGAAATAAAAGAACAGCAATCAACTTCGGAGTTCATATTTGTGATATTTTCCTTCAGTAAGTGTTCATTCATTTACTTTTTACCTTTCTAATTGGCCGTGTATTCAAACAAATGTTTTGCAACTGCAATTCATTGAAGCATTTCACAGTTGTCTGGAGCATGCAGTAAGATTCAGAGTATTGTGTCGGAGAAACGATGACGCTTTATCTAAGTTGCACCAGAATTAATTTGCTATTGAGGATCACTTTGAACTTTGCTAGTGCTTTCTGGCTTGGTGCTGTATAGGTTCTGCACTTTGACACAAGAAATACAGATTGCTAGGAGTTGTGTTTGTTTTGCCCCTGTGCTGGTAGGCGACTGTTGATGTCATTTTCTGCTCTCCTTGTCAGTAGGGTATGTTCTGTTCTGCATGTTTTTTTCTACAGAAGGCTCTCCTGAAAGCTCTGAAAAAGTGCCCCACAGGTTTTAGCAGAAACCCCTGTGGAGACCTTGCTGCAGCTTGGGTGTTTCTCTGCTCTGGTGGGCAGCTGGTGACCTTACTGGTACCATTTCTTATAAAGCATACCTCTCTGAACTTGGATCGTTTGGAAGATAATGAGGGATGCCATTCAGTATTATACCCTTTTTTTCGGTCCAGTGTAATAACTTTCTCAAAAATGCTTGTTGAATAGCAAGTAGAATACATAATTTCTTGCACAGCTTCCCCATTTTGATAACATTAAATTGTGGCCACTCCCTTCCCTTCCATCTCAACTGCCATCTCATACAAGGGAGTGTAAACACCTAATTTTAAATGTGACTCAGTTTGATGATTGTACAAGTGTGCTAGATGCTTATTTCTGAAAATTGCTATGACATCCCTAAACCAAACCTGAGTAGGGAGTAACCTGGATGGTTGATTTAAATCTTTTAAGTATACATCTATACTTGTCCATCAGGGCCAGTCTTTCTGTAAGTGGAGGACAAATGAGATGAGGATTGTTGCTGCTTTGCACAGGAGGGAAAAAATAAAGAGGTTGTCACTGGAAAAAATCCTTGATTTACTGCTAATTAAAACAAAGTACATCAAGGAAATTGCCATAAGTGTGTTAGAAACAGAAATCTCTTACTGGTGTGAGGACAGGTCATACTGTAAGCTACTTTCAGGCTTATGGCTGATATAAGGTATTTCCTTCTCATATAAAGATGCCACAAGATGGAACCATGTAGTGAAAAGCATGATGTTTGTCCAAGTTAAAGTTTAAAATATAGCTGTGTTCTTGAAAATTTATTTTTAGCTGTATTAGCTTGTAAGTTCATAATTTGTACATATTTTTTATTCTGCAGATTGACATGTATTCTAGATGTGTGCACACATTTGTGATTCAGAAACACAAAAGAAATTAGTGGACATCATACCAGGAAAGAGTCTTTCTTAGGGCAGAAATATCCTTTCCGTAAGGTATACCCGAGGTTTGCATGCTGTATAGGAATTGGGGCTAGCCATGACTAGCATTTATCTTGTCTTTATTCAGCAGTACATTATGTAAAGCAGGCTAGGAGAAGTGGATACTTAGGAGCAAAGAAGGAAAATCATCATGTTTAATTACTTAGAAGTGCCAGAACTTAACCTGCAAGACTTCTTTTCAGCAAGGTGAGGAGCATGGAAATAAATCTGTCCCTAGAGATCAGCAGAGGAGTTTGACCGAGATTTCCTGATCGTAGTTGGTTTGATTCTTCAGTACTATCCTCTAGAGGCTAATTTACTGGGACTGGCTAGATTAGACAGCAATCAATGAGGGTTTGAATTCCCTGTTTTTTCCTAGTGTACCCAAAGAAATCTATATTCTGGGTTAAACTTTCATGGCTTTTTCATGTAATGTCATCCACAGTATTTGCCATGGATGTGACTGCTGATAGAAACCTTTAAATCATTCATTTCTAAAATGTTTGTCATGTTAACGCTCATGCACAGAACAAAGTGAACAAAATCTGTGTACTGATATTTCTAGTTTCTCAAGTACCCGACAGCCCCTTCCTGCTCCAAAACTTGGAATTTTGTGTTTATGACTAGAGAAAGGGGAACTTGTTTTTGTTATGTGCAGGTAAAGTATTCTCTTGGTGCATTATGTAACTTTTTAACTGGATGGGGATTTTGCCATGGAGATAATGAGAGACTTTGTATCTGATGTGCAATTTTTTTGTTTTGTTTTGTTTAGTGGGAGACTTTGATAAGATCTGGCGTGAGCACTGTGAGGATGAGGAAACTCTGTGTGAATATGCTGTGGCAATGAAAAACCTTGCAGATAATCACTGGGCAAAAACTTGTGAAGGGGAAGGCCGAATTGAATGGTGTTGCAGGTAAATAATGTACTTGAAACATGGAATTGCATGCTTCTACTTGCAATTATTTATAATGCAAGGCTTAATTGTTTTTTACTTTTTGCCAATATTTAACATTTGTCCTATAGCATGTTAATAATTTATTGCTTTCATAAAGAAATACCTTCTTAGTGTTCCAGCTTACTAAAGGAAATATCTTATGAAGTGTTTTGTTATTAGGTGATCCTTTTTTGAAGTATTTTCTACAAACAATTTTTTTTTTCTTGAATACTGAAGCTGTTTGCAAATAAACCTATGAAGTAATTTCCCATGCTGTTGAATCTAAGCTGAATAAATGCAGTGAGTGTAACTCAAGTTTAATTTTCAGGAGTTTGGTTTGATTTGTACATATAATAGTGTTTGATCTCTAAATGCAGATCTCTGGTGCTTAATTTTCAATTCTTAATCTCCTGTGACAGACTTTAGCCACTGTAAAACTTGTTTTAAATGTATTTAAAACTCTAAAATTCCTATTAGTCATAAACATGTATTTTTTTGTTGGGCTATCTGAACTGTAAAGTCATAAAATGAGGAACTAAACTATTTCAGTCCTTGAGGAAAATAAATACTAAAAAGAGGAGAAATGTTGGCTATTCAGAATTCCTGCATACAGTGGACATCCAAGACATACTATGAAATCTGTACAGCAGAATAAAACTAAATGCTGTTGAGATTTAAATGGGAGGAGAGTGTATCAATGGTCTTGCCGTTGGGAAGAGAATGACTTCAGAAAACCAAAAAGTTATCTTGTGTGCCGGTTTGTAGGTCCTGCAGGTGAGTGTTGCAAAGTGCTGAGCAAAAGAGACAGCAAAGAACAGTAGATATGGTATTGTTAAATTTAAATTCTCTTGAGCTCATAAAGCAAAAAAGAGAAGAGGGAATTGACTGTGAAACAGTCTTGGTGGCAGCTTGAGCTGTTCTGTGGCTTCTGGAAATGGAGCAAGTAATAACAAGCTGGGGTTTTTTCCCTAGCATAAACTCTTAAATATTTGAAAACCATTCCTTTACTTACCAATGTTTTATCCTTTAGCTTAGAAAAAACCATCATAATTAAGTGTTTCATTATAGACGCCTTTCTGGACATGCTTTGTGTATCTTTATTCCAATTACATGAGAGGTGTCTCAGTGATAAAGAATTAAGCCCAAAAATGGACAGAGCATTTCAGTGGCTTTGTCAGGGATAAATAGAATAAAGAGATTTTATTGAGGTTGTAGTAGACTCTCTTTTATGCTGTCGAGCTTGTTTGGTGGAGGGTTGATATTTTGTTGGTTTTGGGTCTTATTGTTTGGGTTTTTTTGTTCGTTTTGTTCATTTGTTTGTGTGCTTCCTTTGTTTTTTGGTAACTGGCATGGCACTGACTTTCACTCTTTTGTGATCCCCTACTGCCTACTTCTGTGTTACAGGCTTCCTGAGTTGCAAGTTGTTTACTTGCATTCATGCTATTCATTACTTCTGTGGAAATGCTGATACTTACATTTCTCTTTATTACATTACACTCCCATGAATCATGTTGAATTCTAATTCTGCGATTTCTTGAAGCATCTTCCTCCCACCCTGCCCTGCTTTGGCATCATTCTCAGATCACTTACAAGGAACTGAAACTGACTGTTCCGCAGTTCAGGTTATCTGTGAAAAAAATAGTTGTACTGGACCCAGGGCAGATTCCATGGAACATTGCTTGATATTTTCTTACCGTTTGATTGTCAACTAATATGTGAAACATTTTCAATAGAGCTGTGTGTTCTTACTTTAATTTCAGCTAAGCAATAATCCCTTAGTTTGTGGCAAGTTTGTCTGTTACTCTGTAGGACAGGATAATGTTTCTTGTGGACAGGGGAGGACAATCGATGACTTGTATATTGAAGGTTTTCAGCTCCCACTTGGTTTCTGTTATAGATCATTTACAAAGTATACGTTGAAGTAAGTGGCCAGTTTGGGTTTTGCAGCCTGAGCTGATATTAGGAAGAGAATCCACCGACTAAGAGACACTAAAATGCTCTGTCTTGGTATAAAGCTTCAGATAAAGCACACAGCTTTTGAGTTTGCAAAGTCGAGGGATCAGGAGTTTTTACATTAGTAGAAAAAGAAAGGGTACTTTTCACTTCTGTGTGTCTCAGATTATACCGAGGCCTGGATTGCTAAACACCAGAACATATCAGATTGACTTTGTGTTCTGCAGTTTTTTGTTCCTTCTCATGGGGCCAAGAGGTGTGCCAGACAGGTGGCTGGTCCCGTTGTTGTTACTCCTCCTTGTGCCTGGGTGCAGAACTGCATGCAAGAGAACTTGCATGAGACTTAAGTGAAAGCTTTTGCTCAACGCCTATTACTGTGTTACCGTGACAGCAGGAAGGTAGCTGTTTCATATTAGATGAATTTTAATTTGTGAGTGGAATGCTGAAAATAGTTTGGAACCACCGATGTATCCCTCCTGAAGAAAGGAGAGACTGAGTTTTGTTTTAATTTGAAGGAAGATCTTTTCAGAGATCTGAAACTGAGAAGTGTTTTTTCCATTAGTTAAAAAGGAAAAAAAAAAAAGGTACAAAAGACTTTGTGGGTTTTTGTTCTTTCCTTCATGTTCCTTGTATTCTTTTAGGATCTGATAAAATAAATCAGATAGTGTAGAATAACCACTAGAGAAGCTATGTGTACTTCTCGGGATCAAGAACAACAATTTTGTTTTTCTTTCAAAAGTCTTTCTAGCTATTTAGATGAAGACACTGGAAAAATTCTGACATTAATTCTTAAACCAGATGACATAAAACTTATTGGTTCACTTCTTCATTAGTGTTGATTTAAAGAACATGTATCCAGACTCTAGAAACTGTAAAAGATGAAAAGCAGTACATGATAGACTGTGCTGGTGGCCATATGCTGAGTTGTATAGGGCCAATTTTGTTTATTGTTTCAGGGAAACACTATAGAACTATTAACTGGGGAAAGGGACAGGGAAAGAGGGATTAAAACTTTATCCGCTTTCAAATCCAGGTTGATTATCCCCTGAGTGGTGGTGTAAAAAGCCTGGGCAACACTCAGCTGTTCCTTCCTTCCTTTATATATATTTAGAAAATTGAATGCAAATAGCAAGTGGTATTTGCAAATTAACACTTCTGATTCTCTTTCATTTATATTAGAACACAAAACTTAAACCAAAATAGGGTAAGATGGTGTTTACCCTGAATAATTGTTGTAATTCTTTAATTTTTGCTGGCATAGATAGGCTGGTGAACCTTTGTATGGACAGTGAATGCCAGCCTGTTCTGGTTCTAGTGAGAACAGATTAAGCCAGACCAGCAGGTTTGCTTCTTTCTGTTGCTTTTGCCTCAGTGTTAAGACTTGTGTTGACTTGACTGTTTTTTTAAAGAGCAAAAAATAAAATCTACTCTTCTAATTATCTTGACAAAACACTATCTAGACCTGCATTTTTTAAAAAAATCTTTTGACTGTTTAATGAGCAAAGAAATACAGTTCTGATAAATTAATAACAGGTGAGTGCAGAACTGTTTGGAAAAATTTGCAGAGAATAGATGTGAGAAGCTTATCTTAAAAATGCAGTTTACTGAGAAGGATTCTGTCAAAATCTGTCCCTGTATCTGTAACTAATCAATACTTTTATTAGCAGTCTGCTAGAGTAAAGTGTCTTTATTAAATTTGGAAATGAGACCAAAGAGAGAGGAATTGTCACTCTGAGAGCAGAATTAAAATTCATACAGTTCTAAACGGTACTAAACATTATCAACTATATTAAATATCAGCTGTACAAATAAAGGCCAGGGAATAATTGATTGTGTCAGTCTTTCAAATAAACCATTTGGATTCTGAAGCAGGCCATAAACTGAATATGAAGTGGTCATGGGATGTTTTTGCAGTAGAGGCAAATACT
Source organism: Cnemophilus loriae (assembly GCA_013397755.1). Taxonomy (NCBI): domain Eukaryota; kingdom Metazoa; phylum Chordata; class Aves; order Passeriformes; family Corvidae; genus Cnemophilus; species Cnemophilus loriae. Next base: position 1,088,015 of record VZTF01004847.1, on the reverse strand, counting down.
GTACTTGAGTGTGTTAATGAGATTGTCTACAAGATATGTAAAGTACTACTCTGACTTTATTTAGCATTGCTCTTAGCCAAAATACCACCTTGGCCACTGCATTTAAAAAATAACAAACAGCAGCTCAGCTCCAACAAAGATAAAGAAATTATCAAAAATCTTCTATTTTTTTTCCACAAAAGCCTTGGTGTTCTTTTCTAGGAACTGGAGCTGTCTAGTCAAAAGAAGAGAAGGCTAAGCAATCTGTTAGAGGATCTTTGAGAATAACAGATCTCTGCTAGAACTAGAAAGCTGATCCTGTTTAATTGGAAGATTGAATGAATGAGTGTTTGCAAGTCACTTCAACACCGTTTTGCAGGTTTTTTTGATGAATGCAATTAGTTGAGCAATTCACTGCAAGGAGAATGGAATTGAGGGAGGTGGTGGAAACAGCAGAAGGGGAACCATTTAAAATGGGAAAAGGCAATGTTCAACGTTCACATTTATTTGACAGTCTTAATTTTTTGCTGTTAAACACGTTGTTTGCCGATGATACTAAATTGTGGGGAGCTGTTAACTCCCTTGAAGGCAGACAGGCTCTCTAGAGAGACCTCAACAAATTGGATGGCTAGGCACTCACCAACTGTATGTATTTTAACAAAGACAAATGCCAGATTTTGCAACTGGGATGGGGCAACCCTGGATGTATGGACAGATTGGGGAATGAGATGCTGGGAAGCAGTGCTGCATAAAGGGACCTGGGGATCCTGGTCAGTGGCAAGTTGAATCTGAGTCAGCAGTGCCCTGGCAGCCAAGAGGGCCACCCGTGTCCTGGGGTGCATCAGGCACAGCATGCCAGCCGGGCAAGGGAGGAGATCGTCCTGCTTTGCTCTGCACTGTGCTCTGCCTCACCTCAAGTCCTGTGTGCAGTTTTGGGCACCAGAATATAAGAAAGATACAAAATTATTAGAGCGTGTCCAGTGGAAGGCAACCAAGACCGTGATGGGCCTTGAGGGGAAAGCCATATGGGGAGGGGCTGAGGTCACTTGGTCTATTCAGCCTGGAGAAGAGGAGATTGAGGGGGGACCTCACTGCAGTTACAACTTCCTCCTTAGGGGAAGAGGTGACCAGTAACAGGACCCGAGGGAGTGGCCTGAAGTTGTGTCAGGGGAAGTTTAGGTTGGATATGAGAGAAAGGTTCTCCTCCCAGAGGGTGGTTGGGCACTGGAACAGGCTCCCTGGGGGAGTGGTCACAACTCCAAGCCTGACAGGGTTCAAGAAGTGTTTGAACAATACTTTTGTGCACATGGTGTGACTCTTGGGGCTGTTCTCTGCAGGGTCAGGAGTTGGACTCCAGTGACCCTGATGGATCTCTTCCAGCTCAGGATATTCTATGACTACTTTGTTCTGACAAGAGCATATTTGTTTGTTGAACACTAGAGCTAGTTAGAGTAATGATCATATGACAACTGCTGACTATTTTCAAGTTCTTTGAATCTTCTGGCCATAAAAGATACTGCCACCAGAAACTGGCTTGGGGTGGACACAGCACGAGAGAAACATAGGATTATGGATCCGGTTGCATTTCTCAAAAGGAAAATGTCTCAAACCCCTAGAACTGAGACCAAATATCAAAAACAAAATGGAAAAATATATTATATACAAGTTTTTCAACTTGAAGTTTAAAAAAATATAATTATGCTGATAAAAAATTATGATACTTTACTCTGAGAAACCTGGTGTTCTCACCTACACTGAACACTGTATTTCCTTAACCTGAAGCTGGTTGCGGATGACAATCACGAAATATTTTTAGTCCAAAGGAAACTTGACTGCTCTTCTAGGTACGGTTAATGTGTACAAGGGCAATTGAGACTTCTCCCTCCCTTCACTGTGGAGGTTGGGAGGTGGATGGGTTAAACCTGTAGAACCATTTGCAGTTTTATTTTTGTTCAGGCTAGCAGCTCTGTGAGTGGACGTTTATAAACTTGTTCCTCAGTGTGTGGAAGGATGGGAGATATGTTTTGTGGACAGAAACCATGATGAGAAGTCCAAACATTCCTTCAGCTCTGAAGGGAAATTCGCTGTTTCTCTGTACCCTCACTGAAAGCCATCTTCAGTATTAGGTTTTGGTTAGTAAATATTTTTAAGGAACATGAGTCGAGGTCACCTTTTCCTCATTATAAAGAAGAAGGAAAGAGTCAGGCAATAGAACTGACTTGAGCAGTCAATCCTCAAGCATTGATTACAGCTATCAGAAACTGCTTTTTGCCGTGATAAAAGTTGATCACACCAGCTTTAATTTAGTTGTTCATTATTACTTGAGCAGAAGAATTAACTAACGATTCTGTTATGGCTTTTAAATTTCATACAGTGTTTCTTGGCAATGTCCCCCTCATTTTTTTTCATTCTATAGTCTATTGAAACTCATGGATTTAGTCACTCTTTTTGAAAACAAAGCTTCTCTTTTACTGCTGGAGAGTATTAACAAAATCATATATATTCAGATTGGATTTTTCTGAGACTTCCTTTCTGTGTCCAACCCAAATGGCAGACAGAGCAGGGGGGTCAACTGGAACAGGCTTTTTACCGTTTGAGATTTGAAGTATGGAAAATAAGTTTCACTGACGAAATACAAAGATTTGATTTTTTTATTTCTTTTTTAAAGCAAAGACATAAACTGTACACTTTACCCAGAAACCTAAACCATTTCACATCTAGGAAACTGAAACAGTTTAGACCTGAAATATTTATGTCACAGTTTGTGTGAACTGTAGCAAGTGTCAGCTCAGATAGCATTTACATTGTGCAATTCTTCACAAGCGTGTTAATTGTAGAACTAATATTGTGTCATCAGAGACTGAATGTTTAATTGTCAGTTAAAAATTAAGCTGTGTCAGTTTTTAGAATTATAAAATAGATTCTCCAATTTTCACCTTGTAGATAATTGAGATGCTCTGTTCTTTACTTGAGACAGTTGTTAAATGTAGAGTCTTATAAAACTGCATAAGCAAAACCAGAGTGATCAATGATGGCTTTTAATGGCTGTGAAGTTAAACATCTGGCTACATCAGCAAGTTACCATGGGGTAAACTACAGAGCGGATTATCTCTGGTAACTACCTATGCAGTGAGTGCCCACGTGCTCGCTGTTACCCCACAGGAGGAGTGAGGGGCACTTCCACAGGGGGAATACATAGACAACTCCTCTGAGAGCTCAGGAGCCAAAAGGACAACATGTGGTAATCATGCCAGAATGACTGTGACATCAGAAATGCATAAAGGGGAGATAACTCTCAGTGGCTATGAAGTGCAGTATGATCTGGGGTTTTTTTGTTCGGATTGGGTGGATTTGGCTGGGGTTTTTTGGTACCTTGTGGTACTACACCAGTATGCAGAGCCTGGGATCTGAATGTGAAGAATTTTATCCATTTTTGGGCCTTCCTGTGGCACTGGCCAGTTGTCCACCAGGGAAAACGCAGAAGTAGGAGATGCTTCTCCTTGTGGTTGGCTTTAATAGTGTCTTATGTGCAAATGAGGAAGGTCTGTTATGAAAAATATAGAACTACGAGAACTCAGTTGACATGATAAAGGTAGAAGGATGGAAAAAATACTCATTTGCGTCAGTACCTAGAATGAGGAAGAATTGGCTTCTCAGTGACAAGAGGAATTAGCCCTTTACAAGTAGGTGGTTCTCCTGTGCTCATTAAGTGTTAAGCTGGGTAGCATACCAGCTTCTAGGGAATTAAAAGGTTGATAACATGAGTAGTTGAGAAAAAAAGAGCACATTCTTTCAAGGTTGTGAATTCTCTCGTGTCTTACATGTCAGTGCAACACTACTTAAACTGCCATTGATTCTGGACGTTTTAAGAGATGTAATGAGAAAAAAAGATTTAGAATAAAAATAAAGGGACTGCAGGGTGCTAACAAAGTGGTGCGGTAGCTGATAAACAGACAAAAAAGGTTTTTCTTTCCAAGTTTCATTTCTTTGACTAATTGATACACAGAACTAAATAGTTCTAAATTGATCACATGCTTATAAATAAATAATACAATGTGTAAAATACACTTTAATTAGCATACCAGCAGTAATGCAAGTGGTTTTTTCTGGAGTTCTCTTTTGTTTATTGATCTTTTTTAAATCTCTTTCCTGCTAAGTTAAGTGACTGGCTCCTTATACTTAGTTAATTTTAGAATTGTTCTCCTTCCATACATGCAATCTCTAATGGATGGAGTTGCTATAATTTTGCAGTCTGTATGTCTGGTAGTAGTGCAGCCTAGGCTGGAGCATCTGTCTTATGAGGAAAGGCTGAGAGAGTTGGGCGTGTTCAATCTCAAGAAGAGACAACTGAGAGGGGACCTCATCAATGACTATCAGTATCTGAAGGGAGAGTGGCAAGAGGATGGATCGAGGCTCTGCTTGGTCATGCCAGCCAATGGCGCAACAGGCAGAAACTGGCGCATAGGAAGTTCCACCTGAAAATGAGGAAGAACTTCTTTACTGGGCAGGTGACTGAGCATTGGAACAGATTGCACAGAGAGGTGGAGTCTTCCTCACTGAAAATAGTCCAGAACCCTCTGGATGCAATCCTGTGCCGTGTGCTCTGGGATGACCCTGTTTGAGCAGGGAAGTTGGACCAGATGACCCACTGGGGTCCCTTCTAACCTGACCCATTCTGTGATGACACGTTTCTGACTCAAGGTGCTTCTTTCCTACCTATCTTGGGGTAAAGTTACTTCTATCTGCACCTGTTTGTGTATGTTTCCATCTAAGAAACTCAATGCCACTCCAATGACATTTTTTTCATTGTCCTTCACATCTTGTAAGATGAAGAGACTGGATGTATTTGATGCCTAAAATATCACCAAACCTTAGATAAGCCCTGTGTATTCCAAGTCCTTGTCACTACTTGTGATTTAAATGCACCATTATACCAGCACGTCCATCCTTAAATCTGTGATGTGACATGTCATTATCTTGTTCCTGCTTTGTATAAGATATTATTAAACTATGCTTGAATGTATGTTTTCTGGAATGTTTCCTTCAAACCTCTGCAGTTTTGTTAGAGGAAGATAGAGTGAATTTCAAGAAAGCATCATAAAAAAGGGTTGTTCAGAAAACATTATTCAAACAGTATTTCTGTTAAAATTTCTGTGCAAATACTTGGCTGGCAAATATAATTAAAAAAACTGAATCATGCAGGGTGAGTCTGGCTTTTTAATTTCACAGCAACAATTTTTTTCCAGTTCTAGTTATATTTTGTGGATGAAATTCAGTTATTCTCAAACATAGTGCTTGCTTCTCATACAATAATGCTGACTACTGATTGAAGTACGCAAGTGCTATTTAACTTTTTTTGTAACATTAATTTCTTTAAACTGGCTAATAATTCTGTTCAAGTATGATTAGATTATTTTGTTCTGGTCCCTATAAGAAAAATAAATGAATATGGGGAAAAACTGAAAGCTAAAGTAAGTCTTCCACAATAATACAGCTACTGTCTGTTACTTAAAACAAAAAATGCCCAGGCAAACTCATTTAAAATTAAAAACTGGTGGATGTACATTTGCGCATAAATCTGGATTATGTTTCTTTTCCCCCATTTTATGTGCCAGCAAGACACACATTTCAAAACCTTGTGTTTACAGGGAGCTAGTTGATAACTCTTTGCACTTTAGTGCAGAACTGAGCTGAAGTTTATCTTCTGGTGATGTTCTGACAAGACTTCTGCTGTCTTACTTTAAAAGTCTATCCAGATAAAAATATTTTGAATCTGTTTACTCAGCTGTGACTTATGGCATAATTTGGGGGAAAAAAAAACCCATCAACCCACCACTCGACCTTAAGTGTGTTTTTGGGTGTATCACATCTTTTTAAAGCTGATTTACCAAAGTTGAAATAAAACCTAGATTTGTTTAAAAGCTGACAGGACTTGTATCTCTTAAACCTCTCGTATGTGTCTTAGCTATAGTAAAGACTAACAAGAGCATTCAGTTTTCCTGGGGAATTTTTCTTTTTGTCTTTTCAGTGTATGCCGAGAATATTTTCAGAATGGTGGAAAAAGAAAAGCACTTGAGAAAGATGAAAAAAGAGCACTTCTTGCTTCTAAGACCACTCCAGCTTTAAATGTTCCTCAGACTCCCAAGATCGAAGATCCTTTGCCAAACTTTGGCTTGACAAATCATGAAGCTATGACAGAAGAGTAAGTTTTACTTGTTTTTCAGACTTTTTTCCTCCTTTTTTGAATGTTAAAACTTACCCTGACATTTTTTCCCCATAACATGTTAGATCAGTCTGGTGTATTTTTAATAGTCAAGAAAGGGAATTTTCATGTGAATACATACATTTCAAGAGCTGTTTATATTGTAATATATTTTGGTGAATGCCATAAAAAAATTGCTTGAGAGTGACAGCTTAGTCATCTTCATTTTAGTGCTAGAGCAATTTCACTTTAGTATGTCATTGGTGTGCAATGCAATTTATATTAAACCTTGAGGTGAAATAAGGGAGATGTTAATTAAGTTAGAATCTAATGGCTGTTCAGCACTGTTGAAAAGTCAATTGCTTATGTAAGTACTAAGTGCCAAATGTAAATATCAGAGTACTTAAAACTTTCTCTTCATAAATAATTGCAGAGAAATTCTTGATTCCAATTACACACTTCAAAAGCAATTTGGAATTACAACCCTTAACTTTTAATGTGCTAGCTTTCTGATGACTGGCTCTGCAGAACTTGTAGTATCCTTGAGGTGTTTTCCAAACAACAGTTTTAATTTTGTTTGTGACCTTCACTCAAGTAAGAATTTTATTTTTGGCATCCAAGACTAACTTTATTATTTCTGAAGTCTCACCCGCCATTTTTTTTTCCTAAATAACATGGGTCATGTTTGTGACTATTCCACGTGTGATGGAAAAAAAATCATATTTTGCAAGTACAATGAAATAATGAATGCATAAGCATAGAATCCGTAAAAGTTACACTTATGACTGGTTTCATATTCTTTATAGATTAGTTCTTAGAACTTCCTGCAACAGTGTTTTTTCTGTTGTGTAAAGAGATTTGTTTCCTCATTATTGTAGCACGTCTGCTGTGATCAGCACTTACTTGAAGCTAGATGTAGTATCAGTTAGGGAAAGAATGACGTGTTGCTAATGTTATTAACAGGTGTGTCTGTCCTTAGGAGTTGGTATCTTTTGTGTCTCTCATGTTTGTTTAAATCAATAGGTTTGATGATCATACATGCTTTAAAGCTGTCTACCAGTGGGAGGCCTTGTCAGGATAAAGCATTAGTTCTCTCTTTGCATCTCTTTGCTCCCTCTGTACTCTGTCTTCATACTTTCTGCAGTTAATAGTGGCTGTTGCAGAGCTAACTTCACCTGCCTTCTTGCTACCGCTTCTTTGTAGCCTTCCCTTTTGTTCTGTCTAATGTATACAGAAAGGAGTTAACAGAGAATTTTTTAAAAATTATTTTAAAAGCATTTGTTAGTATAGTAAGTGCTCATGATTTTTATATGATTTTCATTCTCAAAACTTTAAAAATATACACACCCCTTAAGACATACCTGGCAAAGGCAAGTTTTATAATATTTGCCTGAGTAAGCTACAAACAATAGTAAGGTTCTTAGTAGCTGTACAGACCTTCAGCAACAAGGCATAACTGGTCTAAGTTACTAGCCAGAGAAATCAAAATTCAGTTTTTTTTCGTGATGCCTTAAGGAAGAAATTACGGAGTTTATCAGAAAGAAAATGGATTGTGTATTACACAAAGCAGAGATCTCTCCTGAAATGCTTTTTTATCATGTCTACACTGACCTAGTAGTGCAGATGGTACAAGGGATGTGGGGGAACCTACGCACAGTGTTCAAAGACTGTCACTCCATTCTGGTCATGTAACACTACAAATAAGAGTTGTGGATTTGCCTATCAGTATGACTAAGCCTGTGACTCTTGGTTTTACTCTAGTAGGTGTAAAGACAATAATTCTGTTCATCCCATGTATAATCGTCTCTCAAGTAATACTAAAAACAGGTAAGAGTTCTTTCTGAACTTACCTTACAAGCCATTGTAGAGAGACTGTACTTTGCTTGGTAAGAAGGAAAGCTAGTTTGATAATAAAAAGTTCAACAGGTAAAAAAGATGCTGGGAGATGTAGAGAGAAGTAGGCACTCAGTCAGCTCTTCAAGATGATGGTGAGAAATATTATAGGAACCAGATGTGCAAAGTTAACTGCAGATCAGAATGTAAGCTACTTTGATGAACCCAGTTCCAGTTGCTCATGTTGCTCACCTCTTCACCAGAATAAAGTTGAGTCTCTCAGAAATAATTAATGTGAGGCAGTCCTTTTTTTTAACTTTCATCTCTGTGAAAAGTAAGCCTTTCCACTTGTCCACAGTACTTCCTTCTGTCCCAGAATGAGTTCTCTGCATGTAGTTAGAAACATTATAACTGCACCTGCTGTGAAGCTGGACATCAAAGTGACTCCATTTTGCAAGATAAAAGTGTCTGTTATATGCTGTTTAACAGCTCCTCCCTTCAATAAATCAGTCCCCCCTTTACTTTCTCCGTTTGAGTATTGTTTCTCTTCTTTTTCTGTCAAATTAAGCAGTCTTGTTTTTTATCCTTAGTGGTAAAAATCACAACCACTTTGGTATGGATTCTTTCAGATACTGGTTTGACCTCTGAAAGTACAACCTATCATTCCTTTTTTCATATATATCTCAGACAGCTACACCTTCCTGTTGAGTACATTTATGTATGGATGTTATGAAAGCTTTGAGGCCTAACAGTGTTGAACTAGATGTATATATTTGTTCTTCTGTTCTGGCAGCAGCATAAGGCTCCTGAATTATTCCCCCTGCCATGCTTGATAAATAATATAGTAATTCAAAACTGTAAAAAAGGCAATCAGCACTTGAAGTGATTCATTTGAGAGACCAAGTGACTTTTCTTATGGTCATGCAACTGTTCTGTTTTTATCTACTTCCAAGAGAAAATGTCACTTACCTGTACAGCACCTCATTGAATAATAGATGCATTTTTAAGGGGGCTAATGGTAAAGAGCTGGAGTCCATTTAATCAAGTTAGAGTCACAGAACTGTTTCGTTTGGGTGGGACCTTCAGGATCATCTAGTTCCAACCACCCTGCCATCGGCAGTGCCAAGTTCTTAAATAAAACATGTGGGGGATGTATTTAAAATGCACTCATTTTCCAGATTATGCCCACTTCTTTTACAGTTTCTTATAATTTACCTACTCACATTTTATTTTTCTACCTGCACACAAATGCATTAAAGAACTATGGACTGGAGTATTGCTACTGGCAAAGTAGTTCACATGTTTTTAATGTTGCCTTGACTGAAAATTATTAGGAGACATGGAGATGAAGGTGATTAACAATGATTTCAACAAGAGTACATTTCTAACAGAGTCACTGGCTCCCTGATTGTCATGTAGATTACAGTTACAGTCTCACTGAGGAATCTGACCTAAGAGTTACGGTGCTGAAAAGTAGGTATCTGAACTAGTGATCCTCAGAGCACTGGAATCAGTGGTCCCTGCTCTCTGTGTATGTTGGTAACAGTATCCACATGCTCCTGAAGAGATTCAAAATTATTTCAAGCACTTAACTATAGTATCCTGTTCCCACTGATAACTGACAGCCTGAGAATTGCTACTGATTCATTGCATCTATATTCCAAGAGGCAGCAAAACCTGACGAGCAACAGGAAGTTAAGACACAAGTGAGCAGCTGAATCTGCTATTTTTATGGTTTCAAAGTATATTTGCATTGAACAGAGACTGCGAGACTCCTTGGATGTGACACACCTATCAGAGTGCATTTGCCAAGGATCACATGTCTTAGCTCTGTTGTCCATTAGTGTAGATGAGAATTTCTGGGTTCTCATTAGTTCAGAATACAGAGTTGTGGCTTTCCAGGAGCGTTCTCTTATGCTGTAGTAGTCTGAAGTAGTGTCCCCTTTAAGCGGTCAAAAATAAAGCTGCAGCAAAGTAGGCAGGTTTTGTAAATAGGAAGACGGAATACATCATAGTGATTTTTTTCACTGTACCATAGGTGAAGTGGCTGTCCTAGAAATTAGAGGCTTCTGGGATGGCTGCTTAATTTTAATCTGTACAAGTATTTCATTGAACACTTTAAAGGGAACATGTTTAGATCTCTAGAGGCTCTTCTTTTTTATGGGGAGTTTTCTCTGCGCTGTGGAGTCCTGTTTCCTCTTGTTACGCTTCCCGTGGTCCCATGTGTCTATTGATTTGTTGTTACTGTATTGGACTCTCAGATAGAATGCAAGCCTACATACAGGCATACATTTTTGTGTTTGAATGAGGAATAATCTGCCATTAGTGTCTGCATTTGCTAGATGAGGAACCTCATACTACTGTTATGTGGGAAGAGACACTACTTGACTTCAGTCCATGTTTGTGGTTTATGGCTACTAGGATCTGCCTACACAGTATCCAAATTCCTGTTCCAAGTCTGGAAAAATTGTTGCTTTCATCTTCATTCTGAATCTCACTCAGTACTGATTGACTTACAGGGTAGCCTGGTAATGTTTGCAGCTTTAACTTAAAGGTACTTGTTGCAGTTTGCCTTCATCATGATGGTATTTTGAGAGAAGTATGCCCTTGATATCTTCTATTCCATATAGACACAAAATGCTTAAATTGACATTATTATTTTGCCGAATGCAACAAGACATTTTCTCTTGCTTTTCCAACATCCTCTCTCTGGTAGGTTACTGAAAGTCTAGAAGGAGCCCAGAGAGCCCAGATCTCTTATTGCTGCTTAGAGGCTTTTTTTCCCTGCAGTATTCCTCACTGCTTTGTTGTTGCTGTGAGTACAGCCATGGCTTGGTTTTACTCCATTGACCCTGCACATCTGTTTCTGAAAGTTTTTGCAGTTGTCTGTCTCTCCATAGCTGAGCCTTTCCCGGAAACATGACAAGTGACATTTTGGAGATGCCAGTTGGTTTTGGCTACAGAAACTTGAAGCAAAAAAAATTTGCTTTCTGCAAGGTTATTATCATTCTGTTCTCTGTGAAGTCCCTGTGAAAGCTGTGACTTTGTTTGCCTCTGTTAATGGATTTTGGATATTCTAAGATGTTACAAATCATCATGGAATTTTTTTAGATTGCAGCCCTGTAAATGATGCTATTTATGTAGTTGTTCTCTGTTTCGCTTTTCAACTCATGAAATTTCAATTCTGGTGTCTAGTGGGACTTCAAAATTAGTAAATACCACAAAAAGTTAAGTGAAAAACACAAAACAATATGAGAAAGCCTGTCTACTGGACATATTTGCCATATTACTTACTTACTACGAGTGCACAAGTTAATAGTATTACAGCTGCTCTGAACAAAACTCTTCTGCTTGAGGACCATATGCTTTTACTGATGGAGCACAGTTCTTTAGGTATCTCAGCAACTGAAATAAGGCATTCACTTCTATTAGTCACTACCGTGGTGTTCTGTGAGAATCTTCTGCATTAGTTATCTGAAATTGTAACTCAGAATATAGCTTTAAAAGTTACATTTGATAAAACTTAATTCTTGCTGCTTCTTAGGTTCCTTCACTCCTTGGGAAAGATCAGATTACTTGATGTTGGTAGCTGCTTTAATCCATTTCTGAAGTTTGAAGAATTTCTGACGGTTGGCATAGACATTGTTCCAGCTGTTGAGGTATGTCATGTTTGCTGTATTTAATATAAATTTGATCCTCAGATTTGTGGAATGCTTCAAAATGACTGTAAAAAAAAAGTATGTTTAATACTTACATGTTTTCTAAATATCTGTGTTTTAGTAGGAACTAAACACTACATCCTTACGTGTGAATAGGCTCTAAGTCCTAGTTGTGTTTTCTTTTAAATATACAATTTTTTTCACAGAGCTATGCCTTTATAATGGTGTTATTAATCTTGAAATTGGAAAATTTTAGTAGCCATCTTTTAATGGTATTTCAGGTGAGTCCTTGCATCTTAAAAGGTATAAATAACGATTAAGTAGGCTTATGCTTAGGCAAGAACCTCTCAGAAGCTGCATTCACTGACAGAGGGAAATGGTCAGTGACTGTATTTGGTGAGTTTTTCTGGGGAGATCTAGTAAACAGAAGTGCACTATAAGGGAGCATTTCTGTTTATTGCTAGAAATATTTTTGAGCTTCCACAATCCAGACGACAAATTTATCAGCACATTTGAGGTAAATTACTTAATTTTCTCTAGGCAGTAAGGTTCTTAAATGCCTGAGTTCTGCTGTAATCATATCTTCTTTCTGTCTTTTGCTCTTGTCCCAACTTGTGTCAGCACCAATTGCATTTATCAACCACGCAAAAGGATAAGGGGGAATAAAAATTTTAAAAAGACACAGAAATACATTTCTACAAAAAACAGAAAAGCCTTTAACTATATATTCCTTGAAAAAAGGTTTAAAATTAGGCTCTAGTAAAATCTGTGGCCTAAGGTAACCCTCTTTACAAGCAGAGAGGTGAAAAGAAATGTACAGGTGAAATAATACAGTTAACTGGAAAGTAATGTTCTCTTATTTGCTGCAGTGTGATTTACATGCTAAATACCTGGTAGTTTGTGGTTGTTACCATGTTTAGTCCATTAACACTTCATTTGTATTTTTGCATATATGCTGAGAGATACTGAAAGATATTCTTTAAAAATTCGAGTCTGATAAATTGCTTTTAAAAGCAATTCAATGTTAATTCCATCTAAAACACAAACGTTGAGTGGATTTCATCTTGCCTGATTTGAAACATAGGCATCATGGTTGCTTTCCACCACTTTGGAGGCTGTAGCACTGTGTAGGGCTGTTGGGCATGACACAGGAGGTAAAAAAGACGCATGCCTCTGAAATGGCAGCCTCTGGCATTAAAATTGTAATACATGACAAGTGACTTTCTAGCTAAGATATATAGATCCTCAGTGTCTATATCTCATGTTCTAAGTTCTAATTACGGTCAGTGAAGATCTATTAAAAATAGTTAAACCTAAATATCTGCTGTTCGATGGTGAGGTGAATTGGGTTCCGTATTGACTAATTCTCCAGTGACTGTAATGGCAGCCTAGGTACCTAACATTACAGAAGTTGAACCTAAACATTAATTTTTCAGTATGCTTAGTTAATATTTTTCTATCTTCTAATCTGTCATTCTGTTTTCATAAGAAAGCTACATTTGTTCTTGTGAAAATCAATTTAAATGTACAGTGACCAAAACCATTATTGGGAAATGTCCTGAAAAAGTAACTTCTATGGATTTAATGGAGGAACGTATGCAATTTCTATGTACTAACCAGTTCTTTAGATTCTCTCCCAGTACAGGGGAATGATAAGATAATTGATTTCTGGTCGTCTAACATGATTAGTACCATAGGTTCATTGTAGGAGCTTCCTGGAGTGCTAATGTACATGTGGTTACACACATGCTTATTCTGAGGCCTGTCTCAGGCTCACCAATATCTTTGATTGATTCTCTTCGAAGCTTTGGCTTGTTTGGGGCACCTTGAAGCCTGGCTAGCAAGTGTTCTTGGAGGGACATGGAGTACAGTTTGAGCAGTCAAACGCATCTGCTAGAATAAGCTTAGTCCTACCTCCAAAACAGAATTAATGAGCCCTGATGTACTGAAAATGACTCTACTTTGAGCTGCATCAGCACCATAACCTTCTGAATAAATTTATCTTTAGGCCAGCAGTTGCCTAGGCTGATTTAAGGTTTTTGGAATAACAGCCAGAGGTTTATTATGGTAGTTAATGTCATCTCCTGACCTGAAAACTTGATCTTGATAACTTGTGGTAAAAGCTGAAAATAAAAGAACTGGTAAAATTTTCTGATTTAGAAGATTTCTTAGCTAAGATCCTAAAGTACCTTTTGAAACAAATTGAAGCACAGAGGGCTCTTACAAAGCCAGTTTCTTGAATGATGTTGATTAGAGGGTTAAATGATTCTTTCTTTAATAAAAAAAGATTATCCAGCTTCATATAGAAGTGCTTTGGATTGCAACCAAGTAGTTGAGTAATACTTCAATTAATTTGGAGGAATAAGAAGGATGTAATTGTGGAAATACTAGGAAAGGAACTGAAATGTTAGTTATGTAACTAAAGGATAAATGTCTTCAACATTTTTAGAATCTTTGTTTCACATACAGAGAATGCAAACTGTAGGATATGGAAATACATTTCCATTGACGGGTTTTGAGAGAGAGGAAAACTGCTTACTAAGAAAAGATTAATATTTTCTTTAGTTAGGCAGCGTTCACTCATTTCCAGTGTCCTCGTGTAAAGTGCACTGAGGGAAACATGCATTATTAGAAGCTAGGAGGATGGAAACTGAGACTGGAGTGTGCAGCAGATGTTGTATTGGAGTAAATACAGTCTGAGACCAAAAAAAAGAAAGGGGCTGGGAGGGTACTGGAGTTAAAAATTAGAATATATATCTTGATACTTGAGGATCCCTTCCAACTCAGAATATGCTGTGAAATATCTGTGAAAATTATTCACGTAAGTAGGATTGTGTTCTTAAATGTCAGTGGATGCACTGAGATATAACTGCTGTTTCAGTGTCTCTGAGGACTTAAACATTAGTTCAAGACTTGTATATCTAAAGTTTAGTAGCAAACTGCAATTTAGCAGCATTTTTGTCCTAAAGCTGATTACAGATTCCACTTGAAACATACCTTAGTCCTGAAATTGTCCTTAACATTATTTCTGCGTTACTGATTTGTGTTTCTCCACTACTCAGAAATACTTGCAGTCTAAATTGTTTTTTTTTAACTGTATATATGTAACCATTAACTTTTTAAGTCTTGAAGTTTTGAAGTTTTAAGTAAAGTTAGCACGTCACTCTGAACAGTTTTCAAAATGCTTCTTTCTTTTAAAACTTACTAGAGGATATAATGAAATTGCTACTGTTAATTTCCTGTTCTCAGTATTACAGGGAAACAGGATATAGCCCTACAGGTATAATGGTTGCAATTAAAATCTCTTGATTATAGCCACATAATGCAAGTCTTTTTCTGGATCTTTGCATATTGAAGGCCAGGATTAAAGCTAATGAAAAATAAATCAGATTTTTTTGAACATTGATTACTTTTTGTAATTTTCTGCTTACTCTTGGAAGAGAATGTGATTTTATATGAACAGAAATAACATTCTCTTCTAGTTGAAAACAATTGTGCATATTAGTTCCTTTATGAATACCCTTGCAATAGTGTTTTAGTAATCTCTTTTGAATATTGCTTCATAAAACACACTATAGATCTTTTCGTGGTATTAAAATGCAGCAGATTTAACTCCACCTTTCAGACGTGTTCCACGGAATGTTTTGTGTCTGCTTTCATATTTGCTTACCCGTTTAGTGTCTGTCATTCACTGCACCTTCTCTAGGCATTAATAACAATTTTTGTTGCTATCAGATCACAACATTATATCTTACTACCTTTTTTTATGAAAAGTCAGTCTCAGGTTTTGATGAATATGAAATGTCAAAACTTAAATTCACTAAAGTGCATGCGTTTACTTTTTGAATGCTTTGTGATTAAGGATGTTAAGAATTTATTCTTTGTATGTTGTATTGTGGTGTCATTTCCAGTCTTCGACAGCTTGAGTGCACAAATAATCAACAGATGATTTGTAGTCCTTAGCTTACTTTGATAACTGCCCAAATGTGCACCACTACACTTTGCATTTACAGCAAAGTTAAAACATGGATCCACATCACTGCTTCAAAGCAGTCAGTGTATTGTAACTTTAGAATGTATATTGCCTTGTTATTCCTTGTGTCTTTACTAGTAGAAAATGACACTTTTTCCAGGTGACCAAACTACTGAGTTTTTTGGATTCTTTTTAAAGAACTGGTAGAAATTCTGAGGTATCAAATTTAGTTTCTAGTTACTTATTTCAGGTTTATAAAAACCTATAAAAAGGCTTTCAGCACCTGTAAAAATACAAGCAATGTTCTGAGTTCTTAAATAATTTGAGAGACAGTTGATTCGATACTTTTTGCTTTTGGGGATAAATTTGTGTTTTTAATTAACAGTTCTTAGCTATCAAATCTCTAGTAAAATACTGCACATCTAAAATTTTGTATGTTTGTTAAATATTTCTTTTAGGTTGATTGATTTAATAGCAAGAGGAATGTTCAGCAGGCTTGACATTTCCCTAAGGGAATCATTGATTTTTCTGTGGATTTTGGTTGTATTTGCTCTTTAAACTAACCTTGATGTTTGGTTTTCTGTTTTTGTCACTCCACCAGAGCGTATACAAATGTGACTTCCTAAATCTTCAAATTCAGCAACCTCTTCAACTGGCACAAGATGCTATAGATGCTTTTCTTAAGCAACTGAAAAATCCCATTGATTCTCTACCTGGAGAACTGTTCCATGTTGTTGTTTTCTCACTCCTTCTTTCTTACTTTCCGTCACCCTATCAACGATGGATATGCTGCAAGAAGGCACATGAACTTCTCGTATTAAATGGCTTATTGCTTGTAATAACTCCTGATTCATCTCATCAGAATCGCCGGGCTATGATGATGAAAAGCTGGAAAATTGCCATAGAGTCCTTGGGTTTTAAACGCTTCAAGTATTCCAAGTTTTCTCACATGCACCTGATGGCATTTAGGAAAACTTCCCTGCAAACAACAAGTGACTTAGTTAGCAGGAACTACCCAGGAATGTTGTATATCCCACAGGATTTCAACAGCATAGAGGATGAGGAATATTCTAACACTGCCTGCTATGTTCGGTCAGATACAGAAGATGAACAGCTAGCTTACGGTTTTATGGAGCTACCTGATGCTCCCTATGACTCAGACTCTGGAGAAAGCCAGTCTAGTTCTATTCCTTTCTATGAGCTAGAAGATCCTATATTGCTTCTAAGTTAATGTAGTTGATGAAATGCCCTTTCAGTCAAACCTCTTGCTTAACTAATTTTGCTATACTAACATGGGCTCAACACAGAAAAATGGTTTGCATAAAGAAAATGCAAAGGTTTACAGAGTTTGCTATTTTTTTCTACTTTTGAATTTTAAAATTTATTCTTGTATGAAAGTGGAAAAATACAAGTTTTATGCAAATGACTCATGTCATAGCATAAATTGCTGTTACTTTCTTTAGATTTGTATCACTTTTTTTTTTCCAGAAAGGTACCATTCTTTAGTGCTGTGAAGTGTGAATTCTATTTAATTTGTTAAATGTTGTTTCAGTATTTTAACTCAGTGTGGTTGAGCTTAAGGCACTGGAGTTGGTGGGCTTCTGAGAAGTATATGTAGGAAGTAATAATTTGCACTTTAATTAAATGTGCAGATAGGTTAAGACACTTGGTTACAAATGTCCCTTCTTAATTATGGAACAAAACTTTTTTCTTCCAAATTTTGTTTCACTCTGGTTAGGCCTGGGCTGGAGAAACTACAACACTTGCACATTTGATTTTATGTTTATTGCAGCCCTCTTGACATAACACCAAAACACTGGAATCTCTTCCTCCAGTTATACGTACTGTGTAATTTCATTGCATAAATAGCAATTTCAGAAGAGGCTTTTCCCCCAGAGGAGTATGGTACGTCTAGACAATTATGTTTCACTTCAAAGCTGGAATATGTTTTGCAGTTTTATGAGTGTACAAGCACTAACATATATCAGTATTTCCCCAACTATGGTGTTCTGTATTCTCTTCCAGCTGTGTGTTTTGGGGAACAGGGTGGGTTTTGTCATGTTTTAAAGTAAATTATTTATGCATTTTAAAAAAACCCAACTTTTTCTTGAATTGTCCTTATTTGTAGACTTTCTAAGTTAGCCAGTGACTACAAACTGATTTTGTAAAAAGGAACGTAATTGAACAAGTTTTACAAGGATACACATATTTGCATAAAGCCATGTAATTCAGACCACACAAGTGAAGTTAACATGCGCTTTTTGTTTGCTTATTAGGCCCCAAAAGTCTTCTGTTCAGTTAAATAAAAACTCCACAGCTGACTGAAAACTGGTCTGCACTGTAGGGAGATGGAAGATCTATTTTTACACCTATTAAGATTTTAACTTGTATAATGAATCTGTGAGTTTTTGCAGGAAAAATCAATTCTGTTCAGTGGTTGAAAAAAGAGGATTCATTATTAGTTTAGCTTAGATTTCCCTCCATTTAAAAATAATGGCCAGAATTTTCAGATTTGAATATTAGGCTCTTAAATCTATTTGTAAGTGCCTAGTAGTAAATGATTTGAACTAGGTGCTACATCATGATTTATTTCTGACTTCTGAAAACTGGCAAAAAAATACTAATACAGTTTCACAGGTGATTTTGATGCAATATATCTTACACCATATTAAACTGCCACGTTGTATTTATAATATGAAAGTTGCTAGATAAATTGAAGTTGTAGAGTGGATTTTACAGTGGTTGCTACAAAAATGAAACTTACTCCTTCCATTGAAGTTTTGCACTGAATGTGTCACAGTTTGACCTACCTGTTTTTCTTTTATAGTATTTCCTACATAGAGTAATCGCATTGGTCCAGCTTACACTCCAGCGTGATCTGGACTGTGGTGCTGTATTCTTTAACATAAGCTGTTTGTGTCTCTCCTTGAATTTAAACCATTCCCAAATACCTAATTCAAATTTGTTATTCAGTCTGAATTATAGAGTTACACAAACCAAACAATTATATTCTGATGTGTAAAAAGAAAAAAAGAATTAAGGTTAGACATACAAGAGTCGTGGTTCACTTGTTAATTTTTGTTACAGAGAATACTTCTCTAATGAAATACACAATGGCTTCAAAATTGGCTTTAAGTCAGTATTTTCATTAAAATGTTTGTCACTGAAAGCCTTTCTTCCCAATTAACCTCTGATTCCAGCAGTGCTCATGTTAAAATATTGCTGCTGTAAATTCAGCTGTTTATGGGAGGTTAATATGTGCATTCTTCAAAATATACCTAATATTTTAACTGATACTCGATTTAAAAACAAGTAGTACACCATCAAACATATGTGTTGGCATTGATTACTGTAAATTGGTTTGTGAGTCATACATGAAAAGATGCAATTCAGATCAAGATTTATCCCCTAAAATAGCTTAAATACTAAAATTTAAAGTTTAATCCTTTTTGGGAGGTTGGTGACAACACTGTGGTTTAGGGACCTGAGATTCGTAACAGCTTGGTTTTGTTGCTGATCATTCTAAATACCCGAAGTGGGTTTATTGGTTATTTAGTTTTGTGGGGGTTTTTTTCTTTTTTGGTTTGGTTTGTATTGGTTTTTTTTCACAAGGGACAGTAGATTGTGGTGGAGGAGGAAAGTGTGATTTACATAAATACTTACACCTCCCTTAATAATAAAGTGGTAATATCAGGAGTTGTTGTATATTTGGCTTTGGTGCAAGAAGATTATTTCTAGGTTATGAAATATTTGAGAATTATGACTGTGCAAGACATCTTTCATTCTTAAGGTGCTGGAGAAGAAAAGGAAGAAAACATGTATTGGCATCTCTGTTGTCTTTTATGTCACTACTTTTGTGAACAAAGCACATTTATTAAAAAAAAATCTGAAAACCTGAAAACATTTTTTAAAATTCTTTGGGGTAGAACTATTGTCTTTTTTTCTTTCTGTGCAATCTGTTTATGCTGACATCCAGTGAAATCAATGCAAAGCTATTTTCTTTATTTTCAGGGAGATAGTTGTCTTGGGTTTATTTTATAACCCATAACGATGTTAAATTTGGTACTTAAGTTTCAGCTTCTACATCTCAGTTGTGGTCGTCACTTTTTGGAAGGGTTTTTGAAGTTCCTCTAGTTGATTCTTCTATCATGTTGCTTTGCCTGCCCACTTAGATATGACCACTTTCTAATGCACTTCCTCTCATCTCTCTCTACATGTTCGTAATTTCTTTTCTATCTCACTGAAGTATTTTTGCAGCACCCATTGTGTGTTGCCCCTTTAGATCATTATTGTAATTTTCTACATTGTGATTCTGAATACTGGAGATGTTGGGAAAAGGATGGCAGTTGGGAAAAGAAAGCCAAAGAACTGAAAATTCAAGGCTCCTACTCAGATACAAGTTCTAGGAAGACTGGATTTCAGCAGGACTGAAGTGTGTCCCTAGCACTGCACAACCTAGCTCGTATATTCTGAGAGTCTCTTAAGGAACAGTGAAAATGACTACATAGCATTTCACAGCTATGTTCAGTATTGCTTCCTGCAGATCCTTTCTGCCTTTTTCTGCTTCAGGAAGACTTGCTTTACAAGATTGATCATTCTAAGGCTTTTTAATCATATCTCCATGAATCAGCAGCAGGTTTTTTGCTCATTTTCCCTCCTCTTTCTGTTTCCCTCAATTGTTTTTGACCTGTAGAATAGCAGGGTGTTTTTTAAGAAAGGTTTCATTTGACAAACTTGCCCAGAAACTTAGTTGGGTTATTCTACTCATTAAGTTAAACATTCAGCAAGAAGTTTCCATAGCTGCATGAGGGGTATAACGAGATCGTGGTTGGACCAGTACAGTACCACCTAAGTGTTGTCCATGATGCTGGTAAATCCTGTGAAGCATGTGACCCTCACTAGGCAACTGAGATGTCTACTGTAGTGCTTGTTAAAGGAAAACCTCTTAGCTTGTGGATTTTTTTGTTTTGTTGGGCTTTTGTTTGTTTGTTTGGGGGGTTCATTGGTTTTGTTTATTGTTTTTAACCCATGTAACTTTGGGCCTTTGGGCCAGTTTTATCTAAAATTTGAAGAGGTGTAATAATTTTGAGGATGACTGAGGTTCTTGTGAATCAGTTGTCTGAATAATTGAGTCAGGAAAGACAGACGGGCAAGTTTAGATGTTTAGGCTGCCCTAGTGCTTCTTGACTAAGGGCAGAAGGTGCTGGTTGTGATGAAGGATTACAGGAACAAAGGATGTGTCTCCGCAGCAGCCAAGCCCACCTGCAGTTCAAAGAGCAGCACTGTCCGAGCTTCACTCAAACTCCTCTTGTCTGGCCTGTCTCAGCCAGGGCATGGAGTTACTGTGGTCCAGAACCTTCCCGCTATTTGCTCACCTGCCTGCAAGGGCCAGTTCAAGACGTGCATTTCCAACCGCGTGCGGAGAAGCGCACGAGTCACGCCGGACCGCAGGATGGAGAGGGCTCAGTCTGCCTTGCAGTCCTGATTCACGCACAGTTCTCCCGCTCCCATGCCTAAGCACCAGTTGACGCTGTTTATGGGTTTGGTTGGGGCTGTTGCTCGGTTGGTTGGTTAGTTGGGGTTTTTTTATAATTCTATCCGGCCGCGCCCGGGCGGCGCGGCGGTGTTTGAGCCTCGGCGCGGCCCGTAGCGGGAAGGACCGCGCTCGGCCTCGACATGGCGGCGGCCGGCGCGGGGGGCGGGAAGGTTCCGTGCCGCCTGATGAGGTGAGAGCGGGCCGGGCCGGGGCGGGCCGGGCGCGGCGGGGGCGTCGCGGGATCCTCACCGAGGGCGGCCCGGGCGGACACTCCCGGGGGACGCGGGGGCCGCCAGCACAGATCGGCCTCGCAGGGCGGCTGCTCGGGGACCCCGCGGCGCGGAGCCGAATGCCGTCACCGAGCTTCCCTGGCCGGCCCGGCCCCGCAGCTGGAGCTCCGGCCGGGAGAGCGCCCGTCTCCCCAAACCGGCGCTCCCCGCTGTGGGCGCGGTGTTAACATCTGGAAACTAACCGAGTCCTTCACCGGGGGGTTAAGTCTGCTGTGCTCATGTATTAGCTAAATACCACTTTTTGTTTAAAAAAAACCCCAACTCTTAAAGAAATGCTAAAAAGGAGAGCAAAGTGCTAAACTGGAGGAATAAAGCTGAAGGAAAGCGGATTCAGTACTTTAGGTAGGCCTCACCTGGACTTAACTACTGAGCCATCTTTGGGGTTTGGTTGTTTTTTCAACTTTCGTAGACAAGTTAGAGTAAAAACTGTTTTGAGAGCAGTGTTGCTTTACATGTAGGAAAACTAATTGATAGTTTGGTCTCTAAATCTTAATGAGAGTCCAGGTTTTCCTTAAAATTGTATTTGCAAAAGCTGGCAAATACTTAAAAGTGTGTGTCCACATTCTGTTTTGAATGTAAATGTGATTTGCTGAGATCTGTAACTCGTGTTCAACCTGAAAATTTAAAGCCATTAGTTTAAAACAAACACAACACCACTACCCCCCCCGCCAGGACTTTGAACAGTCTTTGAGTAAACAAAGTGTTGACAGAAATTACGAGCAGATAGCTGTGTTTCAAAGAACAAATCAGTTATTGAAATTTCTCTTTAAAATTGAAAAGCTGTTGTCTTTTTATTTGGTAATAGCTGTGTGATGGGATACATTAATCATGAAAATGCACCTTTTCCTCTTCACAAAAAGTCGACCATGTATTTTGGTTAAAAAAATGCTAATGTTTAATAGTGTGGTTTAGGAGTGCACGTTTGCTAATTGGCTGGAAGGTGGAGCCAGGAAGAAGAGATTGCATTCACAGTCTGAGCTGTCATTTTGCAGATCCTTTGTGCCCAAGCAGATTTTGTGTCTTTGCAGTAGGAACAGATGTTGCCCCGTTTGTTCCCCCACCCTAGCACCCAAAGCAGCTGGTGGGGCAGCAGCGGAGGAGTTTCTCTTTAATGTTTGTCGTGGTGTGATGGCAGCAAAACTCCACGAGCTGGCCCAGTGAGAGTTGTGTTCTGTCAGAGTGGCTCGTTGCTTGCCTGGAAGGGTGTTTGCTGCTGTTAACGATCCCACAGAAAACAATTTAGTGACTGCAGCAAAATTTTAAGCCAGGTTTTAGGCAGGAGCTTTGCGGTTTGCTCATATGCAGAGGGATCATTCCTGCTGGCTTCTGTGGGGCTGTTGTCCAAATGGACGTTTATAGGGTTAGCCCCTGGACTTGAAGGGGTTCCAGAAAGGCTCAGGAATCAAGATAAACAGGATGGCATGGAATATGTTCTTCAGAGTAGCAGTAATCACGTGTCAGTGCTGTGGGTTGAAAGGAGATGGGGAATTGTTTCTCTGTATTCATGGTTTGAACTAGAGAGAGCAGGAGGCAGGGGGAGGGCATGTGTAGCAGCTGAAATAAATGGCTGAAGTTGTCCATTAAATGAATGTTGATTGTAGTACAAGAAACAGTGAGAGTGCAGTCAGCGCTACGAAACCTAAAGTATCGTGACCCGGCATATGACAACTAGCTTGGGTCTGTGTTACCTGTATAATGGAGAAACAAATGAAAGGGTGAGAGGAACAGAAAGTACCTTATTAAGTGAGGGAAGAGATACTGTGAGATATTAAGCATCCAGGCAACTCAGAATTAAGTCAGTATCTATAAAACACTGATAATAATGAATACTATGAAAATGAACAGTTGAAATCCAAAGAACTTTTGACTTACAATAACTTTATGTAATAGCAATTTGCTTTAAATATATGGCATGTATTCTGCTTCAGGTGAACAAATTTTTAATGCAGAGTTCTTCCTAGCAGGATCTGCATTGTTGTTGGGTAAATAACATAATTAGAAAATATGTTACCAAATAAGTAATTTAAACGATAGGGTTTCTTCAGCCTCATTTTTCTCTGCACCAAGTATTTAAGCTGATTTTACACTTTGTGTCAGTCTTCGAATCTGCCAAAACTTATGGGCAAATCAGTCATTTCACTTTATTGTTTGTTGTTGACTGGTTTAAAAAATGAGAATTTAAAAATCAAGAGGGAATAAAGTCTAAATTTTGAATTTGAGTCAAGGTGTCTTTCAATACTTCCCCCAGCATTATAAATAAAAGCAGTAAGCTGTAACCTAGCACTGAGCGTTCTTGGCAGATTGGTTTCTCTGTCATACCAGTAACTCTTCAGAAGTCTCTGTGAGAAGGGCAATTCATTAATTACTTAAAAAATTATAGAAGCTACGTATAAGTCTTTTTATGCGTTGGAGACTCTGCCCACACCATTACAAACATCCCCTAAAAATACTACTGTCTGTTCCTAACTATATTAAAAAGAAAATCACGTCAGTTAAATGGATCTGAGTAGGAGGTGCTTGTGTTCTAAATGTAATATTTATCCTGATCATCTTGTTTGTTTCCTTGCTTTTGGAGGACGGGAGAAACTGGCTTGAAGGGGTACAGATGAAGGATTTGGTTTTACATTAGGAGAAATCTCTGAAAATCATGCCAAATCAGTTGTTACATCTGTGTGTCCACTCTCCTTTTGTGAAATGGAGATAATTATAATAATAATATCTTTTTCACTGTGGGTTAAGCTCATTAACCGAGTAGGAAGTTCTTTTTGTAAATCATACACTTATTTGACTGCTAAATGTCTTGCAAAGCGTGCTGAAACGATTTAATATGAAGTGAGAACTTACCAAATGTAATGGTGAAATAAAATAGTGTTTTAAAATAATTGTAAAATGTTCTAGAAGCAAGTGGGTATCATAGAAGGGTTTTGGATATTCATAGATATCTAATATAAATACCTAATGGATGAGTTTTGTGGAAAACTGCCCAGGCCAGGATTGTTTTCCTGTCATTCAAGTTACGAAATTAGGTTTATGCAGAACCCATTTTGTATTGGTTTTCGCATTTAGTTGGGTTTTTTATATGTTTTTTTACTCTGGATATTAAACTTCTTTGTGAGATAGGATGGGTCATGTTTATGTTCTACATGATTAAAAGGAATTATTTGCCACTAAAACTTCTCTTAATTCTCTTCCAGGACTTCAAGGATTCTGGACCACTGTGACTGAAATGATATTACAGAAGGCAGCAATTGCATTGTGTTCATTGGATGAAACCCGAATATTTACTGTCAGTCAAGTGGGTGAAACCCCTAACTGCGGTTTACATGTGTAGGTCACTGCGTTACTGTGTGAGTCATTGTCTCTATGCAGCAATGACAAGGCTAGAAGAAGCAAACAGAGAAGTGAACATGCACTCATCAGTCAGATACCTTGGCTATCTTGCCCGAATCAACCTACTGGTTGCCATTTGCATGGGCCTTTATGTCAGGTGGGAAAAAACTGCAGATGCACTGATTTTGGTAATATTTATTCTGGGACTCTTTGTTCTTGGAATTGCCAGCATACTGTACTACTATTTTTCAATGGAAACAGCAAGTTTGAGTCTCTCCAATCTTTGGTTTGGTTTTTTGCTTGGCCTTCTCTGTTTTCTCAATAATTCTGCCTTCAAAACGGATGTGAAAGAAGAAGCTACAAAATACTTGCTTCTCTCTGCCATTGTTTTAAGGATATTATGTGCTTTAGTTGAGAGGGTTTGCGGTTGTGTCCATCATCGACCAACTCTGCTGACAACAGTTGAATTTTTGGAGCTAGTTGGATTTGCAATTGCTAGCACAACTATGCTGGTAGAAAAATCTGTAAGTATTATTCTGTTGGTCTTGGCTTTGGCCATGTTGATTATTGACTTACGTATGAAGTCTTTTTTGGCAATTCCAAATTTGGCAATTTTTGGAGCCATTGCATCCCTACTCTTTTTTCCATCACTGCAAATCCCCACAAACCCTTTTGCCTTGGCGTGTTTCTTCAGCTGCCTGATTTCAGATCCCCTTCTCGACGTTTACTTCAGTGGACTTTCAGTTACTGAGCGATGGAAGCCCTACCTGTACCGTGGTAAAATTTGCAGGCGGCTCTCTGTCATCTCAGTTGGAGTCATTGAACTAATCTTCTTCATTCTTGCAGCCTTTAAACTACGTGATTTGGATCTCTGGTATTTTGTGATACCTGGGTTTTCTATTTTTGGAATTTTCTGGATGATCTGTCATGTGATTTTTTTTATAACTCTTTGGGGATTTCACACAAAACTAAATGACTGCCACAAGGTGTACTATACTCACCGTGCAGAAAACAACAGCCTGGACAGAGTCATGGCATCTAAAGGAATGCGTCACTTCTGTTTGATCTCAGAACAGCTGGTATTTTTCAGCCTTGTTGCGACTGCTGTTTTGGGAGCCGTCTCTTGGCAGGTAAATAATAATCTCTTTATCTTGATCTCCTCTTGACAATAATCCTGAGAGTTGCTGGCTCCATGAAATTCCTAAAATTTGATGGTGTGCTGTGGGTTAGCAATTCGAAGTTGGAATGCGTGGTTTTACCATCATGCACTTTGAACTTAATACTTTGAGCTGCCTTGACTGTCAGGTGTTAAAGCAAGTGCAACTTACCAGCTTCCTTATGTTGGCAGCATAGGAAAAGGTAATGTTTCCAGGGCACAAGAGGTGAGCAGAGTATTTTGGGTTTACCTACTTAGGAAATTGTTTTGCTTTTGAATTCATTGTGCCATAAAATTTGTTTTCAGAATAAATCACTGTATTAAACCCTAGTAATGCTAACTAAATCTAAGGCTTTTGTTGTGGACTATTTTAATTAGATCGAAAGGTATTAAAGAATGTATTTTTCAGTAATTTTGCTTTGCTTTTAATTAATTACATGGAATCAGAGATCAGCCGATAAACTGATAAATTGTTGGTATAACATGAGCTTCAAGTGTCTCACTTTCAAATCTGGTTATGCACCTCAGGATATGATATCTGAAAGACCAGTTCTTAAAATCACACAGTGTCCTTTAACTTTCTTTCCATTTATGAGTTAAGGATGTTGTTTTTTCTTTAGCAGCAAGTATACATTTATTTCAAAATGTTTGTTCAGTGCCCAAGTTAAGACATGTTTTGTATTGTAATAGTTGCAGCAGGGCATTCGGAGTCTGTTTTCTTTTTCAAGTTGACATAAACCACAATAACAATTAATTTTGTGTTCACGCACCTCTTACATGAATTACAAACATATAATAATATATAAAAAATATTATTTATGGTAGATCAGATTTACAGACACGTCTTTGTAGTGTTTCCAGAACAATTTCCTGCCCACTCCTGTAGAATTTCTAATCCTGCAGATTTTCTTAGACTAAATAACCTTGTGGATGAGTGGTATTAAAGTTAGTGGAAGATGAAATTAACAGTTACTTTGTAAGGTTCTATGTGTTGGGTTTTGGGGTTTTGTTTTTTGTATGAAGAGCATGAGAGGTTAACAGACAAGCCTGCAAGGAACACTGGGTAGTTTTGCTTTTTTTTGGAAAAAAGTCAGCACTCATAGCTATGGTGTGTGGACTTGCGGAAAGGACAGAAGGAAACAGAACCAAACAAGTAGAGGAAAAAAATCCCCAAAATGTACTTACAGAAAGTGATGGTGCCGATGGCACCTAAAGAAATGGGAAAGTGCTTTTGGAGACAGAAGCAATAAAGATGGACTACAAGCATGCTAATATTGCTGACTTCCATACTTTTTCTTCTGAGTAGCTTGTGATTTTATCAAAATGCTGGATTTTAATTTTTTATATGCTAGTTGACTGCTTTTCAGTAAAAACACTTCTTTTACCCTATCTATCAGATAGTTTTATTAATTTCTCTGTTCTTGCCCTTGGATGGAGTCACACCACCTAGTTACACAGTAAAAGCAGTCAGAACAGATCAAGGGCTTAAGTTGTCCAGATAACTCTACGAGAGAGGGGCCGTTTCTCCTGATGCTTCTCGGAGCCTGACTGCAGGGAGTTAGCCAGGCTTGGGCGGGATCTCGTGCTGTAGCCCATGGTGGGAAGGGCTCCATCTCCCCTTGCCATCTGTTTAAAGCACACAGGTGCTTCCTTTAGAACTGCTTCATTACTGCACGCTGTGTGTGGAACCGAGGAGGGTTGGATTCATACCCATCTTGGTAGTTTTTTCTCTTCACCTTGCTGGAATCCATTCAATTGTAATTTTTTTTCTGCCCCTGTCCCAAAATAACTGCAGTTGTTCCACATTTGATAATTTTTAGTCCTCTCTAATTCTGAAGAAGTGCTTTTGTGCTGTGAAATGACTTGTGCAGGACTGTTCACAAGAAACAAACTGGTAATCCAGCTAAAATCTTAGTATTTGTTATTGGCATCCTGTGTTTAAGTAAGATTGTCTGTTAGTCATCACCTTTGTTGAAAGGCTATGTATTTGCCTATTCAGTTGGAGGATTAAGTGTAGTGGTGAAAGTGAAAGGCATCAGACCAATGCTTTCACTTGTCAGAAATTCCAGGGTTTTGTGATAATAATTTATCTTTAGTAGATAATTACATTTATATTTCTCTTACTATATTTATATTTCTTTCACTGGATGTTTTTAGTGATGAATTACCTTAAGATTATGAATGCAGTTGCTCCAACTAAAAGCATTTCTACTTCAGATGTTGTGATGTTCACCTTGCAGATCACTTGTGTCTATTTCGTATGTTACTGGAAAATGAAATACTTTCATTAGGCCTGTGAAAAACATAATTTAATAAATGGACCTATCATTTATTATGGTGATTGCAGGAAGCTGTGGCCTTTTCTGTATTTTGCTGGATAGTGTCAGATTTCAAAATCATTAGAAACAAGAAGGAAGGGATGCATAAGCACACAGTTTACCCTCTGGCAGGGCATTTGCTTTTTTCCTAGAGATTTAAGGAAACCAGGCGATTTTTTTCCTCTTTGTAGGGGGAATTCGAGGCCTTAAGACTCTAAAGTCTTTTGCTGGATTTTTGAGTCTGCTGTTTCAGGAGGTCTAAGAAGCTCAACAGTAATGCAGCAAACAAGTTTCTGCAGTGAATATGTACTTCTCTTATGGTGATTTGTATGTATTGCAATAATTAAAAGAGACAAATCAGATTGTGACTGGGAGATGGTAAATGTTGTAGACAATAAACAGTCAGTTCAGTGCAAGAGTTGAGGGGAATCAAGTTGGCAAGAAGCAGGTTGGAACCAGGTAGGTAGGAATAGTTCCTCATACGGTAGTGAGCTCTGGGGCTATGTATTGTGGCATGCCATGTGTGCCCCATGGTTGCAGAGGCTCAGGAGGAAGCTGGACAAAATTCACTAAGGTCTGTGTACCATTTGGAAGCCGCATCTGGCTCAAGAAGTTCTTGAGCCACTAGTGGTTAGAGTACTCAGGAAATGTGTTTGGTCTGTTCTTACAGTCTTTCTAGGCATCCATTTGGCCTCTTTGGAGACCAGACATTCTTCTGGATGGACCTTTGGTGCAGATTAATACAGCCACTCATACATTCTTATATTAAGGAAATTTTTTTAGCTTACATTTTTAAAGTGTTTTTCCTTAGGAATGCCAAGTATCCCTCGGTCACCAGTTCCTGAAACTGTTTGCTCTTTTAAAGATTATTTAAAACATTTTTTGTATGTGTGAGATGAACAATTTTCAGTCTTTACAATATTACTTTGGGATTTCTGTAGTTGTTTCAGTAAATGTGAATTATATTTGAAATCTGTTAAATGTTACCTGGAAGGTGAAGCATTTTTTGTTTATACCTTTCCTCGCTACTGAAAACTTGTTTAATGATAGTGGATTTGATAAGAGAGGTGGCTTGAAATCACTTTGTGGTCTGCCACTTGACCTTCTATGAATAGAATTGCTAAAAACCTGAGCCTTGGAAAGCTGCCTCCTAACAGCCAGCTATAAATAATTAGCAATAGCAAATAAAAAAATCTAACTTACAGCCAGAAATGGAGTGGTGGAGAGGAGGGGTTCCCTTTCATGGAAAACTTTTTGCAAGCACATTATACATGCCCGCTTAACATTTCTAATAACTGTAATATCTGTGCTTCTTATACATCTCACGTGTATGAAAAGTCAAGACCTAAAGCTCCAGTTGTCTGCTAATTGGTGTCTACAAATATCCTATTTGATTGAAATTGCCAGAAAAATATCAAATCTCCTTTTGTGGAAAGGTTTTTAAAGTGAGTTGAGTTAACTTGCCGTAGCAGAGACAGTGGTTTTCTTACTGATGCAGAGGTGTTGAGGCTAAAAGTCCTGTTAGCCAAGGACCCTTCTTTAAGGGGAACACAGCCCTTGTAAAAGATAAGGGAGTAAAGTCTCTGTTCATGGTTCTTGGGTATGTGCTTGGGGAGAACTGTAAAAGTAATATGTTAAAGTTGGGTGCATTAAAAAATGGAGTAACAGCTTTTCTTTCAGTGGGGCGTGTTTCAGCTGGGATGTGGCCTGCTTCTGAGAATAATCCTTGTTACAGCTGCAGAGGAAAGACATCTTGTCTTGTTGGTAAAAATACACAGACATTTTCTTTGCAAAATCTGCAGGAAATGATCAGCACCTGGCTTTACCTTTTTGTGAGTGATTTCAGTCAGATCAATAGACTCTTTAGCGCCAACTTATTTCAGCAATTAGTCATGTGCCTGTTCATAATTAGGCCCTTGCATGGGACAGGATCCAGAAGAAGTCATGCAACTGACTCAGATATTACTTCTTCCGGAAGTCAATAAAATAATGAAAAATCTGCAGATGAAGAGCTTGTAATTTTCAGACAAAGATCTTGGAAAGGTTTGGGGCACTCTTTTTCTCAAAAACTTAAAATCAAATTTTGTTAAGTGCTGTATGCCAAGGTAACTACAGGTTTTCTGAATTACTGGCCAAAGAGAATTATTATCCCTGGAAGGCTTGTATTTAATATTACCAAGAGAAAAATTAATTGCATTAGAGCAGGTAAAGTAATGGAATGAAATACTTTCAGTACATTATTCTTGGTTTCAGTGAATTTTATGGGTTAGTAAAATAATAGTATTCGTTACATGCTTGAGTACTCATACTTAAATGGACAGTACCATTTAACTGGAATTATTTATAGGAGACAAAATAAGTTTACTGCATGTATGAGTACTTTCCTGTTTGGGGAAGAGCTAATGATTTTGTAGTTTTTATTCTACTTAGAAATACTTTTATTAACATCACAGGTTAAATAACTGGAATGTAAATCATATCCAGTCTTTCTCCTTCTCTTTACTCCTGCTTTTCTCCCTGGCTTGTATTTTTAATCCAATCCTCCTCAGGCGTTGCTTGTTCAGGGCTATTTTTTGTTGGATTTTTTTTTCCCAGAGGCCCTGCTGCATCCTCTGGCCTCTTTCCATATTTTCTCAAGTATCCATGCCACTTCTGCTTTTTTTCATCTGTCTGTCTGGTCATGTTTAGTTCCCCCCTTTCTTTTCGTCACTGATAGTTTTTCCCCTTCTTGCTGATTTGCCTTCCATACCTGTGCTTTGCTGTTATTTTAAAGACTTTTTGGATGAGTTTCTTTTCTAATACCTTTATTCCCTCTTTTTGTACTCTTCCATCAGCTCTTAGCTGCATCCTAAGTCCCTCTTGCTCACTGCTCATCATTTCTTCTCAAATTCACCCTCTGTCATGTGTACTTTTGCTGCCTGTCTTCCTCTCTTTGGTGGGTGCTCAGCCCTCCTTGGCTCTCCACCTCTCCAGTCCTGTCCCGAGGGCTACCTCAAGTTGCCTGCTGAAATCCACAGTGGCAGCACACCTTGCTTCTGGCACCACCACTTCCAGAGCGCTTCAGTCCTGAAGGGGATCTCTGGTGACAAGAGAAAGTATTCATTGTTAGTCTAAAGAGTCTATTATGTGTTTAGCTTGCTGTCAAAATTTCATTAATTTCAGGATTCACATTTTTGTATTTAAAAACATCAGAGTTTTTAGTATGCTTTTAAACTGATAACCACTTGTGGTTTTGCTGGGGCAAGTTCATGTAGATTAAAGCACAGGCTTTCCTGTGGTTAGAACAGGAGTTATGGATGGGAAATACAGCACATTAAATCCATCTGCCAGTGATTGTGACAACTGTTTCCTGCAAACTGTTTTGTAGATTTTCCCACTGCTGTTCTAACAGTCAGAAGTAAAGGATTATTTATTGATCTCCACAGACTGTCCATTCGGTAACTTGTTATAAGACTGTTTCCTCTGGTAGCTGATCCGCTTTGTAGCTTTGCAGATTTTGTCTTCAAGCTTTTTTCTACCTGTAATATATATATATATATATATATCTTGTCCTCATTTGAAATAAGCTATTCATCAAATAGTTGTAGATTAGTTAGCATGTTACCCTTTTTCTCCTGAACCTTCTCATAGAGGGTGTTCTTTTTTTATACTTCTTTTGTTTGAGGGTTTTTGTGTATCTCTGTGTGTCTGTGTATAAAAACAGATAAATATTCAACTTGGATAGTGGAAAGCAGGGCAGTATTTTTGCTTGGAAATGTACAAAGGCATCTTTGTAAGCTTTCTTAGTTATTGGTCTGTTAGATAAATGCTGGGCACCCTGCTGTAGGAGCGGTGGGTTGGACCAGACAATTTCTAGAGGCCCCTTCCAACTCCAGCCATTCGGTGATCATGTGATCATCTTAGTTGACATATGTTTCGTGTTTCATTTCTGTTTTAAACAGAAGAGCTCTTCTATAGGTCTTTGTAATTGGCTTCCAATTTAAACTAACATTTTATGCATTTGGGGTTTTTTTCTTCCCTGCTTTTTCAGCAGTCTCACACCCATAATTAAATACGGTTCCAGAGTTACTCTGCTTCAAACAGTGATTATTCTTTGGGATGGAAGTTGTCCTATCCACGAGTATAAAATTAGCGTCTTGGCTGTGAAATACCTCTAAATTCTTCTGGTGTTGCAACAGTTACACTTAACAATAAACAGTGCTCAAAAAACTAGAGAAGCGGAAAGATACTACTGCTAGTGAAATCTAACCAATCTTTTATTGTCTGTCATTTCAGTCATCAGAGGCAAGAAGTAGATATTTTTCTTTTACCTTTTCTGCATTATTTGAAATGAGATTTCATTGTTAATTCCTTTAGAACAAGACAGACAAAGGCAAAAAAAACCCCAAAGATTAAGAGAGAAAATAATTTCTAATGTTTTTTTGTAGTAGGATTGCCTAGATGGTCCCTGTCTTCTGTTTGCTTTTTGAGCAGTTTGTCTGAAATCAGTGGGCACTTGGAGTTCGGGGACGTACTGCAGGCTCGCATTGCTAGTGCAATTGAAAACAATGAAAATGGATTGAACAGATGAAAGAACAAAATCCCTTTCTG
Source organism: Cnemophilus loriae (assembly GCA_013397755.1). Classification (NCBI taxonomy): domain Eukaryota; kingdom Metazoa; phylum Chordata; class Aves; order Passeriformes; family Corvidae; genus Cnemophilus; species Cnemophilus loriae. The sequence goes on along the minus strand of VZTF01004847.1, from coordinate 1,055,149 downwards.
GCTCTGCCTGTGCATCCATGGCCATCTGCTCCATTATGGACCAGTCATCAAATCTTTGGGATTTAATAAAGCACTGACAGTCTCCACCTGGAAATTTAGCTGTTTATCTTAAGGGAGGAACCTGTCTTCAGTTTTACTGCAATTACTAAATCAGATATTTTTTGCTATTTGAAGTTCTTATTGCTTAGGTATTTTAAAATGCTAGCAGGCATTTTTTTGCAGTTCTGGATGAAGATATTTTATTATCCTGCTATAGATTTGTTCTAATCATCATTACTCGTTTTTACATTTGTGACATATTTCTTCTAAACCAAAACTGTTGAAAAAGTGCTGGCAGCAAGTGCCAGCATCTTTATATTAGATAGATGTCTGTAAACGTAAAGTACCCAACATTTTCTTACTCCATAGCATAAGATGGCCACTAAAAGATGACACAGTTGAAACCTGAGATGAAGCTGAGTTGATTCATAACACTATAGAGCTTATTTCACATTCCTGTTATGTTTGGTACAAACTCAAAGCAGGATGCAGAGCAAGATGGATCACCGAGATGAGACTTAGAGTTTCTGTGTGAGATCCTTATCTCACAAATACTTGGGAATTTTTTTTGCTGGTATCTTTATATTAGTAGGAGCACTTTCAATAATTAAATGTAAATGATTTTTAAGAGTTAAACTCAGCGTGAGTCTTTGTCATAATTTCAAGTTGCGTTGTGGCAGAATGCTGTGGGTTTAATAACTTGCATGTGTTTAGGGGATTGGGGAAATGCAGCGAGTATTTAGAACAAGATGGCATGTTGTAAGAAAACTACCATGAAATTCATATAAAGCAATAGTATTATTTAGGGTATTATGATCGCTCTAGTTTTTATGGGCAAATGTATTTTTTATTTTGTAATATGTTCACTGTGATCAAAACACTAATGCAATATAGGAGCAGTTTGCTCTAGCAAAGTCCAGGAAAAGACATTTACATGTGGTGGAAAAGCTGAACTTGTCACAAAAACACTTTCCCTTTTTTTTTTGTAACTTAAAACACATTATCCTTCTGGAATCTACAGTTGGAAAACTAAGTCTCTAAGTCTTGAAACCAATTAAGCTAGAAAACTCCGTTCTTTCATCAAAGTCTTATACTTCATAAGGTTTCTACAGAAAAAAATCTAACCAGAGCTTTTGAAGTTTTTTTTGCTGCCACTCTACGTCTATTTTAGAGTACATTGGGGAAATGGAGCAACAAAAAGGAGCACTTGCTGCTGATACATTTGAAACAGAGATTGTATTTTCTTAGTTAAACGATTTCTTTTCTCCGTATTGACAACAAAACAAATTGAGGTGGTACCACAATAGTTACAGTGTTTTAAGCTTTTCTGTTTTCTGGTGATTTCAGGTAATTAATACTACCAGTTAATAATGCTGTCAGTTAGTTGTCATTTAATATCAGATTCTGATGTTTATTTGTGATTCGAAGTATTGCTGTCACCATTTCAAGGACACATGTGTGAGATCCTTCCATCAGAAGTATGATAGGACACTTTTTAAAACCAGGACAGGTAGCAAGCTATTCTTCCTTAGCACATTAGATGGCTAATGCTGTTTTTTCAGGCTAAGTCATTGTGTTTAAAAACTGGGTGTAGTTGAGCTAGTACCACATGCCAACAAGATCTGGGTTGGTTCAGGTGTCATTTTCTTCAATATAATATACTTTCCAAATTATTAATAGTGTTGACTTTGTGTTGAGTTGAACTACCTGTCCCCATCAAGTCACCGACTCTAATACAGTATGTCAATATCCAGATTTTAAAAAAAACAGTTAATATTGTGGATTTGTACAAAGGGGATGAATAAAACATAGAGGAGGTCAGAGACCACAGGATTCTTCTCAAGACAGAAATCTCTAGCTATGACTTTATTTCCTTTGCTACATAGCAAACATTAATATTTAACAAATGCACCATGGATATTAAAGTTCTTGTTTACTTATATGTAATAATACTGTGTCTCCCTTTCCTAAAGCATTTGATACCTCATTAAACCCATTCACATCATACTAAAATATTGAAAATGAATCTTTGTCTGTTCTGCCTCTTAGTGACATCTGGCATTTCAGAAGTCCATTTTTGTTTTACTAGTACTAGTGGTTGAGATGTAACTGTTGAAACTTCTTTCTTGTTTGTTTTTTACAGAAATCAGCTATGTATTAGTTAGTGTAATATTTTCCAAAACTGCTTTTTCCCTATGAAGCAGGAAAGCTCAATATAGGGTACGAGCTGTGTGACTGCTATGAAGTCCTGTAGGGGATGTTCCTTCTTATCTGGTATTTATGTAACTGACAAAGAATTGTCTTTTTAATTGAAATAATCTCAGAATTCATCTCTTGTGTGATACATAGTATTCCACAAGTTAAATGTATATTTTTAATGATCATAGGGTGGTTTAGGTTGGAAAAGACCTGTACGACCATCAGATCCAGCCATTAACCCAGCACTGCCAAGTCCTCCACTCAGCCACCTCCAAAAGTGTCACATGTACACGTCTTTTAAATATCTCCAGGGGTGGATGCAACACAGTGTGCTGTCATCTGTGCTGTACCTTACTGATTAAGGCCTTACCCTGCAGATGCTTACGTATCTTCTTATTTTATGCACACAATTAGTTCTGTGGCATTTGATTTTCTTGCCTCAGTTGGTAAAACTAAGCTATGATCATGGTTTTTACAGCTGAATTCTGTGCTGTCAGTGTTTTCAAAAGCATTCCTTTCAGAACAGTGATCCTTGCTTACCAGCCACCTTCTCCCCAAGCTTTTCATTTTTCTTTAGAGTAATTCACCATGTAATATGTGGAAAAATAAATATGCATTACCAGTAATACTTTGCATGTTTCGGGACCCAATTATGTGTGATCAAACAAAGGGATTTTCATACAATGCCTAAATCTCGTTATTTTCTTTTTAGCCAACCAATGGGATCTTCATGAGTGCATTTCTCATTGTTTTACCTTTGGAGTCCATGGCTCATGGGCTTTTCCATGAATTGGGAAACTGCTTGGGAGGAACATGTGTTGGGTATGCTGTTGTGATTCCCACCAACTTTTGCAGGTATGGTTACCATGCATTTCACCTTCACAATAGTGTAAATGTACTGTTTGCTCATGGAGGCAAGGCAATGCTGTTGCTTGGATTTTTGAACAATTAAATACAAATTTAAATGATAGGCAGATTTTCTATTTTTCCTTTTTCTCACCCTGGAATGAGTAACTCCACATTTCTATCTAGGTAATTTGCTTTAGAAAGCCGATGAATTCAGACCAGCTGTGCATAGGCAGATTTCACAGTCCATATCTCAGGCAAAGGAGGATTGGGACATTTGACTGAGAGCAGATATCTTACATGAGGAGATTTAATAAACCAAACAGATCAGTTCGAAGCAATTTTGAATTCTATTAAATGAGGTGGTATCTACATTTAAAGTTCATTGAAATTAGATTTGCAAGTGGACTACATGTCATGTATTGGTATTGAGAATTTGAAGCTGATTTTTGTTCCAGCATAAATGTTACCAAATGAGAAATGCATGATTGTGAAGGGATTGTACTATTATTATTTGCGCATTTGTGTGTTTTTCTTTTAAGCTTTAAACTTGCAAATGCTGCTTTTGCCATAAAATTAAAATTGGTATGTGCACATTTTTTTGTAAATGATAAACAAGAGCTATATAAATTTTCTCTTCAAGTTACGAGAGAAATAGAGTAGTAAGTTGAAACGAGAGGCTTCAAAATAGAACTGCCCAGTTTATGAAAACTTCACAGCTTCAGTATATGTAATGGATTCAGTGGATAAGGAAGAACTTAACATGAAAGAAACCAAAGATGGTGTGTTAATCTTAGATAACTGTATCTTAAATATTGTAAAAAACAAATTTTCTGAGCTTCTGATCTACAGTCTTTCAGCTGTGCACGCTTAGAAAAATCCATGTTAATTATTGTTACAGATTAAAAAAAAGCTTTTCAAAATTTACATTACAATAAAAATAAATTAATTTTGTTTCCATGGTAACAATTTAATTGTTTCATTGTATTACATTATTCTGGCTCAGGCAGTTCCCTCTAATTTTGAGTAAATTAAATACTCTTGAGCAACTGTTTAGGACCTGACAGAACTAAACTTCCTTATTAACAAAGCTTGACTGTTTCGGTGATGGGCCTGGTCTTCATTTGCTGAGACAAACAGTAATGATGAGCTATTCAATGTAGCTATAACAGTAGAATATTAATTTTCATAAAATCCCTATACAGGTGAGACGGTGCAGAATTTAATTAGCTAGACCAGTAAGGAGACTAGGTAGCTTAACACACTGACTTGCAAACAAAATACATCAAGAATACACACATACATACATCTATAGGGAAAAAAATCATAACGTCATGTTTTGTATTAGTAGAGTAAGACTTACCTCCGTATTGTCACCCACAAAACCTCTCCATGTCTGTAACTGAGCATAAATGAGGCCAGTTTGGCCCAGCTGTCAGTCATGTTCCTTATAATTACCCTTATTACATCGGCTGAAGAGTGATGAATGCTTTTCTCTTTCTGAAAATACATTCTGATGAGTGCTCCCCAAACTGGGTGTCTTGCAAGACTAAATCTCCTATTATTATGATTAATGAATAGCTGTGTAGACCTAAAAAAAAAGTGCATGTATTTTTATTTGATATTTTATATATTGTATATAATTGGGTTTATATATTATATATTTATCTATCTTTTATATAAAATATATGTATCAATACAAATGCATTTTGGAACCCAGGGACTCTTTTTTATTTTTCTTGTATGTGCATATTCATATCTATGTAGACATAAATACATATACATGGTTTGTTCCAGGTCTAGTTTGTAACTTTTTTTAAATGATTTTCTAAGCTGTGAATGCTGTTATCTGAAACACATTTCTTACGCTGAAAGAACAGCATCTGAACAGCACACACAAGAAAGAATTACTGTATTTGTGTGAGTTCCATGTATCAAGGTATCTGAGCAAAGTGAGTATCTGGGTTTCTCTTTCGTCCATTATTGGAAACTAGTTTGCGCTATGTTTTGTGCAGATTAGCGCTCATTTTCCCTGCGCTTCTCTCCAGGTGTACATGAAAAAGTACCTATGTGAAGGCAGTCCTCCTCAGTGGGACTTTATGAAACTGTTGGAGCCTCCCCAGCTTCTTCCCATCGCAGCTTCCTTCTCTCCCGATGTCTCTCAGTTGCAGGAAAAGTATAGGGCTGAGTAAGGACTATGCTTTGAATTGAAGTGTGGCAGAAGGGAGATAGTGGTCCCTCACTCAAATACAGTAATTCAAGTTGTTTATAAACTGTAAATTTAAAGTAAATTTGAATTTAGAACAGTGCTACCTCATAGCAGAGAAAATACGCACAGGGGAAAAAATCACCAGTTACTAAAAGTCCACTAAGCATGAAATAATTATCAACAGTAATCATTAGCTGTTCTCCTTCTCTTTTTAGCCCTGATGGCCAACCAACTCTTCTTCCACCTGAGCATGTCCAAGAGTTAAATCTGAGGTCTACTGGCATGCTTAATGCCATCCAAAGATTTTTTGCATATCACATGATTGAGACATATGGTTGTGACTACTCGACAAGCGGACTGACCTTTGATACCCTTCACTCCAAGATCAAGTCTTTCCTTGAACTTCGGACAGCAGATGGACCCAGACATGATACTTACATTCTATATTACAGTGGTCACTCACATGGCACTGGTGAATGGGCACTGGCAGGTAAGTGGTTTGGGGTTGTTTGTTTTTTTTGGTTTTTTTTTTTTTTATTATTTGTTTTGGTATTGATAAACTTTCCAAATCAATTCATTAATTCTGTAGAAAATCATACTGTATTGCAAAACTTTGAAGTTTAAGTTGTACTTATTATCAGATTGTTGAGAATGGCAAAGAACCATGAGTCTTTGGAGAACAGGTTTATACAAGCTCCTGGCAGGGAGGGAAGAAAGGAAAAAGTAATATTACAGAGCATGACTGTTAAGGGATTCAGAGACTACAAGAAATTGAGGAAACAAGCCAGATTGCAGGCTGACTACCTCTGCTAGTGGAGAGAATGGAGCAGTGCAGAAGCCCCTTTGGTGTGCTTCTAAGTTGTTGTTAAGAGGTGGCTCTTTCCTTCCCTTGCATTGCATGACAGTCAGGTATGTTACTTCATGAACTTTGTCATTTTAGTATTTACTGACTTCGATAAAAATCCTTTTACAGCTTGTTAAACTTACACTTGTTCTCAAAATTGTCTAATATTGTTGACCCCAAATGTATTCTTTCAAGTTGAAACACAGTTTTATATTCCCAGATTTTCCTCCCACATGATTTTTGTATTCAACAAGTTAACTTTAAAGATTGCTTTTTTCCCCACATAGAGTTAAATGTGGAAATTACACGCTTCTGCTCTAAGGACAAGATTTTTCCCTGTATTTTAAGGAATATTTGTTTACTGAAATGAACAAGAATAATCTTTTCTCATTCCTTGGACATGACAGAGTTAATTTCAGCATGTTCTGTGTGACTGTGTCAGTTAGACTGTCATGAAGGACTGCATTTATGTCCTTAAGATGTGCTTTGCTTTTTTTTGTAAAAGACAGAATCAGTAAAAGAAACAGGAGGCAGATACACAATCCACACTAGAAAAACAGGTCTTCAAATGTATAACAAACCTTGTATCATAAAAACAGGTATGGTTTGCTGACATTCTAGACTTTGGGAGTGACTGTGGGCACAGTGTAGCCTCGAGACTGTAAACCTCTATTTAAAGGGCCAGTTTAATGCCTTGTCATATGCTTGGCATAGACATCACCATTTCCCCCTTGCTTGGCTCATTTCTTTGGTAGACTTAATGAAGCTGTCAAGTCATTGCAAAGTTTAGCCTTGTTCTGCTGCTGTAGGTAACTGAGGTCACTGTGTGCAGAACTGGAATCTCATAGTAAATACATTTAAAATTTGCAACTTTTTTCTTCCTGGGATAGAATTAATTCTCTTGGGTAGCACTTTGCCTGTGAGCTCCAGGCTCTTTGTCAGCAGTGTCTCTCCAGGTGCACATGCCCTTTGGTAGGGCATGCCCTTCAATGTGTGCTCATGCTGAGGTAGGTGTTCAGGCACAGGTTGGTTTCCATTTGGAGGCTCTATACCTGTCTTGGTGCAGCTCCATCCCTGAAACCTTTAGACCTGCTGAAGAGAAGTGTGGGTTTTTTCTCAAGGGCTTTATCTGTATCAGAGATTTTTAAAAGCCACAGCTGTACTGTGGGCAAGTGGTGAACTGCAGTGGATGGCGGGGTGGCCAAATGACTTCTCTGAGAATGGAGTGGTTTGTCCATAAGAGCAGCTGCCACCCTGTGCAATTGCTGAGTGCGTCCACACCTTGTGTGGAGCAGACTGTCAGCAAAACTCCATCTCTCACCTGTGCTCCAGGCAGCAGCATAGACAAAGTCAGCTTTCTTGCATGGTAGAGCCAGGTGTTGCTGCAAAAATTGGTCAGCTTCCACGCCAGTCCTGGCTTACTGCATCTAGCCACCCTGGAGTGTGACTGGGGAGCTCAGGTGTCTCTGTACTGTGTAGGTAGCTGTAACCTAAATTAATATCTAGCTTTTAGGATAAGGGCCAAGGTAATTTTTAAAACTTTCAGTGTGGAAAGATACAGTGTGTAAGTGCAATAGTGTTCAGCTTTCTCACAAAGCTCCTTTTCAGTTCTCTGTCCAACCACATCTTCAGCTTCTACTTGGGTACATGTATAGTCACATAAAGGAGAGGAACAGGTAGCTGTCACAGGTCTTCCATGCTTTTTTTTAGGGATTAATTTTAGTTAAATGATGGAGCGTAACGTGATCCTCCTTCCAGATAGCACTGATCCTACACGCAACTTGAAAGTATAAACTGAAAAGATGAAGGCTGTTTAACTGTAATTGTGCCCCATGTATTGGACACTGGTGATTTGTGACAGATGGAACCTTGGTCATCAGCCCCAGTAATGTGTACTGTACTCTGACCTGTAAACAGGATGAAAAGAGATGACAACAATGAAATAAAATATTCATATCTGATTGAAAAAGTAGTTTCTCACTGCCAGCTTATGCCGTGGTACAGCACAGCAAGTAGCAGTGTAGTCGTTGCTTTGTAATGATATCTTTCAAAGGAGGCTTACTGAATTTATTAATTCAGTAATGATGTTTCTCTGTTGTTGGAAGCTGAGACACAACACTGTGGTGTATAAAAGAAACTGCTAACGAGTCACACATAAAGTATGAGCAGTCAAACGACCTGGGAGGTCATGTTATCTGAGTGAAGGCAAAGGCATGAGCTGGGCTAATAAAGCTTTGTCTCGGTTCCTCAAACTGTTGGTGTACTTGTTGTCAGGCTAAATCTGCCAGAGAGCCAGAGGTGGCCAGACACCTGCATTTCTTACACAGCTTGGTGCCTAAATCTTGTTCTAGCTGATAAGCCCATGTGTTTGAGGTCTGTAGGGTTGGAAGCCTAGCATGTGTTCGCTTGTGTCTGTGAAGGATGACATGGTTTTCTTTGGGTGATTCTATCCAATGCTGTTTTGAAGTCACCTGCACTCCTACATAGCTACACTAAAATAAAGTTTATTTATAAGCCTTTGAAATGTGTACAAATAAAGAAATTTTTATAGATAATTGACATGGAAGGTGTACCTAGAAGACGGAAACTACTTCTATAGAAGTCTCTGCTGTAAATAACTACAGTAATTTGAGACTCATGTACCAAGACAAGCCATTACTTTAGGTTTGTATCCTAGAGATTTTCTTTGGTAGTAAATTTTCCAGTTTTGCATTTTCTTGGAGAAAGTTGCAGCCCCGTAATTTTGCTTTTACTTTAACCTCAGTAGCATGCACAACGCTTTAATTCTGAGATATTAATTTGAAGCACTTTTCTGTCACTCCTTAGAACTGTAAGTGATGAAATATGCAGCTAACAATGTTTTAAAGACTGCTTAATTATATTCCATAGTGATAAATCACTCTGGATTTAAAATTTAGTTATTTTAAATCACATTTTTATACCTTTGTTCTTCATTTTTTTAAGTTGATATTTTCAAACTAGAGTGTTTTTGTTGTAAACCTGTATCATAGCTTCAACTAGCCAAAACCTGGACACACCAGTTCTTTGCATTAATATCACTGTGGAGCCAGTGGAGGTTTATTCACCTGTTTGCAAGATGTTGTCTTTAGGTACCTGAGTAAGTAGTCTGCTTTTCAAAGCTACATAGATCCTGCAGCATCCAGTACACTTAAGGAGAAGGACTTCCCACTATAGGTAGCACTTCAGGTTTCATTACAATCTCCTCTTTCAAAGTGCTATTGGAGCAGGAGGTGAGACAGAACATGAGAAGTTGGACACTAGTTGCAAGGGTCTTCTGACCTGATAGGAAAAAAATATTGTGGAAGAATTCCAGTGAGATTTTTGTTTCATTGAGTTGTAAATCCATACCAATTTTCTTGAAGCTCTGAAAACAACTGTCTCTATAGAGAGAATCTCTTCATTTCTGGTCATGTGAATTTTTGTGCTTGCATGTGGCTTTCTCATTGTGCTTTGAAACTGTTTTGGTTCCCACCATTTCAAAATGTATTTTGTTCTAAGTTCATCTCTTAGAGGAGCCTTTTTTTAATATTCATAAAAACATATTTAAAGAGTCCTTTTCCTGTTCCAAAAATGATTAAGATTTAATGCAAAAAAACCCTTTATTTCAGATTTTCTTTCCCTGTTTATCTGTATTTTCCAGATTTCTTCAATTGGCTATAATTTCTTTCACTCTGTAAAGGAATTCCTGTTTTTGTTATTGGTGGTGGGTTTTCGTTCTAATTAAGGGTAAGTTAATGGCTTTGTCTGCTACAGCAAGTCAGGTGAATGCAGTTAATACCTCTAGGGAGATATACAGCCTTTACAGACAGAGAGGATCAATTGAAAACATCTATTACATCTGTCCAAATTGTAAAAGTAAGGGATTCTTAGAACCAGTCAAAACAGACAAAGTTTTGTGGACGTTTCTGTTTCTTCATGCTAATATTAAAACTTTCTGTCCTTGTGGCAGGGGGTGATGCTTTACGACTTGACACGCTATTGGAGTGGTGGAGAGAAAAGAACGGCACTTTTTGTTCTCGGCTGATCATTGTTTTAGACTGTGAGAACTCTCAGCCTTGGGTTAAAGAAGTAAGAAAAGTAAATGACCAGTACGTTGCTGTGCAAGGAGCAGAAATGGCCAGAGTTGTGGACATCGAGGAAGCAGACCCTCCGCAGCTTGGCGACTTCACCAGGCAATGGGTTGAGTACAACTGTAACCCTGACAGCAACATCAGCTGGTCTGAAAAGGGCCGCACAGTGAAGGCAGTGTATGGTGTGTCAAAGCACTGGAGCGACTACACTTTGCATTTGCCAACAGGAAGTGATGTTGCCAAACACTGGATGATATACTTCCCACGCATCACCTATCCATTAGTACATTTGGCAAACTGGTTTTGTGGTCTCAATCTGTTCTGGGTCTGTAAAGCATGCTTTAGGTGCTTGAAAAGATTGAAAATGAGTTGGTTTCTTCCCACAGTACTGGATACAGGACAGGGTTTCAAACTCGTCAAATCCTAATCAGCAACCAAAGAGAAAATGAAGTGAGAGCTCTGTGAACTTTCTCACTGTACCATACTTAAAACTTTTTCTATGACTATTTTTCCCTGAAAAAGTCTGCTCTACTCACTTTATTCAGCTTTTTGAGCAGCTACAGTATATGCAACAGTTAGAAATTGCAATCTTAAACGGAAGAGGGTAGAGCTGTGATATTTTGAATTTTGTTACTGGTCTGTATGTATATGTGTAAGACACTTATTTAATATGACCTTGCATTTTGGAGACAGGTCACATGTTCATATGTCTTACTTCAGGCAGCCTTTGTTTAGAGGCACCAGTTTGATGGACAGGAGCTCCTGTGAATGTTACACCATGCTCATCTGTCATTTATGTTCACTATATGGTTTAAATACAGCAAAGGAACCAAGCTAATACTCCAATCAATTTACATGTCCTTGAAATTATGTGGTGGGGTCACTGAGCCAAAAAACCCCAGAATACATAGCTACTGTATGTAAGTAGCTGCTTAGAAGCTACTTTAGTTTTGTGTGCTTTTACATCTGCTGCCCTGCCTCAGTTCTCTACTGCCATCAGTGGAAATTTGCTGTGGAAAACAAGGAAATCAGACAACCCTCTAATGCTCTGATACTTCTCAGACAGTGTGTTCTGAAGTGAATTTTAAAAACATTGTGTTACTTTCAACATTAAATATCTTGCTGGTGGTCTTTGAGCATACATTCCCAGTAGTTAATTCATATATGGAATAAGAACTGCACTGAGCATTTTTCCCTCACTTGTTAGGTGATTCTGAATTTTCCAAGCTCTTACTAGTTTGTATTTTAAAAAGCTACCCTGAAGAAAACAGAGCAAAACAAACCCCAAGGAATTTAACAAAGAAAATAATCCATAGATAAAAATGGGAATACAAGTGTTGCCTTGCTTCCATGTTTATCTGAAGTCTTTGGTGTGCCTAAGATCTTGATTCTGTGAAATTCTGAGTACAAGGTTGGACCAGTGAGTTCATTATCTATTAAAACAACGAGCAAAGTTCATTGGAATGGATTATTCCCTTAGGACAGTAGGGAGTCCTCAGTATTCCTTAAGTCTTTTCTCCCACCCACAACGTCCTCATTTTAATCCTTCCACTTACAGAGCTGGATGGGGCTCTAGAAATCCTGTCATGTCCTTTCCTTCAGTCATAGAAGCTGCATAGCTTTCTTACACTGTTTTCTCAAGTACAGAAAATAAGAGGTGAAAGAAGTAAGTGGCTAAGACAGTACAGTTTGTGGTGTTTTATTTGCACATGTGTGCAATTCAGTAGACCTACAGATTACTTTTTTCTGTTTCCATCATTATTTTAATAAAAATGTTAGGGAGTAGCTAATATTTGTCTAAAATATAACTTAATAATTTTTTTTAATTTAAATACATGCGAATAGTAGGTAGCTCTTTAAGTCTTTGACATCATGGCTTTTTTTAATGCCATTTGAGCTTTTTAGCCAGCCAAGTTAGAGAATCTTCTAACGCTCATACCCATCAGTAACTCCTAAAATAAATAATGAAAGCTACAACAGCCAAAGCAATTTGTACCCACCAATTTCAAAATGGTGATTTTCTTAGATCTACAAGTGGCAGCCACTAAGTTTCTTCATTAGTATGTATTACACAATGTTGTTTAGCAGGACACCATCCCACACACTGCTTTCCCTTTCTCCATCCCCTCCCATAATGTGAAAAGGGGATAAAGAAATGAGAGATTAATGATGTCCTGTGAAGACTGAATGGCTTTGTGTCTTCTCTGAGTAAATGCTGTGATTGCAGCTCTGTCAGGGATTCAAGAGGTGGCTGTTGTCAGTAAGGACAGAGGGTGCTCGCACCATCTGACTTCAGGTATCCAGCTTAAGTTCCTAATGTGGGAGCCAGAGGTAGGAGTCATCTCATTTAAATTCAGATGTCCAAAAGCCAGATATCTGAATCCATGCTAGTGGCCTGAAGTGCTCCACTGCTCATTAGCAAGGAGAAGTAAATATTTCCAGAGGAAGACTGATTTGGTCTCTATTCTAGGATGAATTTTCCTGTGATTGAGGACATTACATTTTTTTTTTTGTTTTGCTTTCCTGTGCCAAAAGTCAAGCAGACAAATCCCATATGTCTCTTGAATAACCCTAGAGCACCTCTAAGCCATCCTCTGGAGCCTGAGCTGGGTACCTAAGCTCCTTCTTCAAGCACGTAAACTGGATAGTTGAAGCTGGATTGAACAAGCATCCATCAGGTTGCAGAAAAGCAGCACTGCCTTCTGCAAAAGTCACTGTCTTCCATTCCTGGTCAATGACCCTTGAGTATAGGTGCATAAAGACTGCCTTTACATTTGTTTTGTAAAATCACCATTGTTTTGACTTCTCTTTCAGTAAAAGTTCACCTGATCGCATCATAAACTGTTACAGCTTGAGCCTTAGAAATTTTTTCTTAAGTCCCCATAAACACCATTTGTGTGAACATTTGAAGTCAAGAAGTTAGTCCTTTCTGTTTTGGAAAAGCTTTAAATATCAACCATAACACTTGCCACCAATTATAATGGACAGATCGTAATGGGTAAATGTCTACCTGCTACTGTTATATTTTTATGGATATCATCTGCATCTTTCTTTTTGTACATGAAAGGGAACAGGAAAAGTGTGAGATTCATGACTTGTCCTGAGTCTGTGAGCAGGAATCTGCTATGCAGTGCAGTGATGGACTTAGCTCTGGGCAGAATAAATGCAGCAGTTTGTGCTGCTGTTTTGCCTGTCGATGTGAAATGGTTTCCAGCTTACCTATCAAAGTTAGATTTTTTCCTAGGATAGACTGGGTGATATTCTGCTGTTTGCTGAAAGGCAGAAAAGAGCTAAAAATAGAGCAAAAATACTGTTTGCAAAACTAATCACGTGTTCGCAGATTTGTTTCTGTTTCCTCAATTAAAGACCTCTGGTTTTCTGAATTTGAAGTAGTTCTAACATGAGCTAAGGTGTTCCTGCTTCTGATTGTGTCACTGTTTTAAACAGCAAAGGCATGGTGAAAATGCTAACTTTAAACTAAAATGTTTACAGCTGTTCAAATTATGAGGCCTTTTTGGACAAAGACACTGTCATGTGTTTCAAAACACAATCAAACCAGGGCTATGGATGGTGAGGAATTGAACTGCATTAGTTCTTCACTTCTGCACTGACTTATATCAAGGCATCCTACAGTGACCCACATTCCCAGGTGGAGTTTTTCTACAGCTCCTGGTGCTTACGCCTCTCCGCAGGTCTCTGCCCAGCCTCGGGCATGTGCCTGAGGGACAAACACTGGGAGCTCCTGTAATCCAAGTGAGTAGTTATCCTTCTGCTGTTCCTGTATAAAAGACAGGGCCTGAAAGAAATTTAAATCTAATTCCAAAGAATGTTACATATGCTGTCAGTTATGTACATGTTGTTTAGTGGTAACGTGTACAAATTTCTGGGTAGAGAAAAGCTTTTTTGGGAGGTTTGTCTCTGTACTGTATATTCAGACATTTTGCTATAAAGTTTGTTATAAACTTGTGTCACAGTAAAATTTTATGTTGACTTTGTTTCATTTGCCTCCTGTATAGTATCAGCCTTGCTGAAACATGCAAATGCACTGAGTCCTACAAATTTAAGTAATCTAAAGGAGTTCAAATTGCATATTCATAGAAGTATTCTTCTCTGAACAAGTATTGGGGGAAAAGAAAGCCATTATTCTTCATTTTTGCACTACTAAAGTTATGTATTTGCAGTTCTTTATGCTTTGTATGCCTTGTAGTTGTCCAGTCTTCAGTTCAAGTTTTTCCCAGAATAATTTTGTTTATTTTGTAAAGGCATAGTTAATGCTATGCTAGCAGTAACGCGCCTCTGTTGCCAGCAGTAGACAATGAAATTGGGTTAATTTTCTTGTTTATAAATACCTTTTGTGGGAGGATTTTTACTGAATATATGGTTTTTAGATATGTAAATAGATTTTTTGAGTGTATTTGTGATACTACTTAAATATATTTTGCTGTTTTGGATGCTCATTTCCATTTCATTTTTTGTTTATGTCTTGATCACTTCCCAGATTTCTGTGCTCCCTCTTGAATTACATGGGGGTTTTCTATACAGCTTGCTTCACAGGAGGTTTTTTATAGCTAGAAATTGCAACAGAGTTTACTGAAAATAGAGTATTTTGAAAATACTCTAAGGATTATTTTTAGTTTAATAATTTAATAGAAATGAGAAATACTAGCTTAAATTATTAATGCCTTTCACCTTGTCATTTTTTATCACTTATTCAACAAGCTAGCAAAAATGCTGTTTATACTTCAAGACATAATTTTATAGAGATATAATTGAAGACTTGCTTTGCATTAGTACTTGTAGTTAGTCAAACTTCTTATCTCAACTAAGATCAAGTTATTGAAGGGTTCCTGTGTGAGATCAAGCCTGGGAGAGGAAGCAGAAGGAAACTGTTCCTGCAGAATGGTGAGGAGGACAAATCCGCACATCTGCTTCTCACAGAAATTGCTGAGGAGGTTCCTGCACTCTGTCCTCATGGAACAGTCCCAGCATTCCTCTTAACAAGCCTGGACTTGTTAAGTGAAGACTTTGGTGGGCAGTGGAAAAGCAGAGAGGTTACTGTGATAAGGGGTGGTGGGCATCTCAGTGGTAATCCAGTGTCCAGAGCTGCCGAGAAGGGCACTCACTGACCGTGGGCAGTGCTTCTGGCACATTGACTGAGTACAAGGACGATTTAGCAGCACCTTTTGGTTGGTTGGTTGGGGTTTTTTTTTTTTTTAACAGAAGGAGTTTAATTTTGACTCTTGTGCTTTGTGATTGAATTCATTAATTTTGCAATTTACTAATCAGTGTTTTTTTCTTACTAAACTTGTGTAGATCCTTTCATTTCAGTCACAAATCCAGAGGTAGCCCTAGAGAGCAGCACAGCTCACCCTATGTGCTGCCCTGCAGCTAATTCTAAGGCTCTTTGAATGGAGTCAGACAACCCAAGATCTGTCTCCATCCATGGCACTGGGTTTAAGGGTTTTGGTAACTGTTTTTGGTTACTGAGGAAATAAAAGTCAGTGCAAATAGCTTTGTCAACGTTGAAAGAATGTTTCTCCTTAGGTGTTGTTACACAGATACATTATTATTGGATAACAAGTGTAGCAAAAATTTCAAGCCATTGATTTGGAGCAAGAAAGGCAGCAAGGCTTTGATCAGTTGTTTCCTGCTGCACCAGCACTGCCCTCAGCTGGTCTCTGTTGGCTCTGGAACACATTGCTCACTACCACTGCAAAGTCAAAATCAAACTGTTACTGCTGGATTATACTGGAGACCAGAAAGCTGGATGAGTAAAGGCCCTCAGTATTACAGAGCTCAGCTTTACAGACTCAGGCCTTGAATGAGTATAACTTCCTCACACAATCATATGGACACACCTTAAGTGTTTGTGAGGGGTTGGTCACCCTGCAGGCAGCAGTCGAAATCTTCAGGATACTGAGGAGGAAGATATTCCCTGGAGGTGCCTGCAGCATCCAGCTATTTACTACTAGTGACACGGAAATTTAAAATTTCACTCCTCACCAGCACTTATTTTCTCTGCATAGTAATTATATAGTCACTTCAAGGTGTAGTAAAATATTCTGGGCTCTTACCTCAGATACCACTCTGCATGGAGCTAGGAACTGCCAGTGCTGATGCTGACACACAAACGCAGCCAGCTCTGCTTATTACAGACAGTTCTGTAGTTAATAACTGCTAAAATAAATCCCAGTGGACCTGGTTTTACTATCCCAAATGCAAAGCTAGGATACTGTAAAACAGTCTGTATCAAGAGTATAAAACAGGCAACTTGGCTTCCTATGCAAATCAAAGAGAACAGCCTGATTCAGAGATTGGCAGTAGCCAGGAGAGAAGTAGAAACTTTTTGCAAAAAAAATGTTTGCTCTATAAATTCTTTATAAGGTCCCTAGGTACTGTGGTACTGACTACATTATAAATGCATAAGAGATCCATTAAGAGAGGTGGGGAGGGGGGGAAAAAACTGACAAGTTTTATAGCTGAAAGCCTTAAAGATTTCTTCTGCCTTGCAGAAGAGAAGAAAGATTTTCATCCTTAGACAAAGCTTTCTTCTTTTCTTAGGAAGGAGGGAAGGGGCTGAAGAAAAGGAAGAAAAGAATGAAGAAAACAAAAAGCCAAGAGAAAAAGTAGTATTGTCAGATGGCTCATGTTCAGTGCTGTGGCCAGAAGAGTGGGAATCACAGACCTAGAACTGGAGAAAGGCTTCAGAACTGATCAGTTTAGTTTCTTGTGGAGGCAAACTGTGTAACCTCACACCAGAAGTATGCTGTGACCCATCCTAACAGACTGACAGGATAGACAGGCAAGTTTCCATTCTGGGTTCATGTCCTGGCACCATTTAACATTCTAAAGATGGCTTCTAAAAATTATGATGATTATATGTTGAATACAGTGCCTGAAAGCAGGTAAGGCTGCACAGCTACAGCTGCCTGAGCAGTGGGGCTTTTATAGTACAAGGCAATAGTGCATGTTACCTACCCTCAAGCACATTCCCACAGTGGTGTTTGTGCATGAAGCATCTGCTGCAGCACTGAAGAAGGTTCTGTCTTCTGCCATGGCTTGTGAGGAAGGTAGCTCAGACCACTTACGCTGGGTCTCTGCCTTTGTTTCATTTTTACTCTCAGGTGAGTCTCCAGGTGCTTCTCTGGATGAGGAAACATGGTACCTTCCAGCCTGAATTTGAACCAGGTTTCTAATATCAAAAACTGCTCATTGAACTAAATTGTTTAAAGACTGAGCATGTTGTGGTAAGTGATTTGATGAGTGGAGACAGAATACAGTGCTGGCATACACGGACGAGATATGTGAACTGGAGAAGGACAGAAAGCAGGGCTGGAAAGAGAGCCTGATAAAGGAACAGCATCCTGCTTGTCTTGCATCCAGACATACCACAAGGCTGCTTGAATTAGGGCAGGAAATCAAATATTTTGTAATTCCTGCTTGTTTGGCATAGGTGTGTAAAAAGAGGTAAAGATGTATAAAACTAAGATAAGTATCAGGAAGGATTCAGATGATGGACCTGCAGCCTACCTCAGCTACAAATACGAAAGGGCACAATGGCCCAGGGCCGCTCGGAAGCTTGTCCTTGTATGAACAAGCCAAAACAGACTGGTACCACCCACAGACAAGAAGGAGAAAGTTTTTGGACCAGCCTGCTCTTGATGCACAAAAATGTGTACATAAACACCAGGATTAGCTGTTGGAGACTTGTAATAGTAGAGGCATCTTTCAGGCATCTTCACTTTGGGGCAAGCAATTTGTCCTGCTGGCAATGCCAGACTTAAGCTTAGTAAGTGTGGGGCTCCTGAATATCTGCTCCAAAATGTCTATCAGATATTACAAAATTATGTTATTTAGAGACAATTTCTGTGAAGGGAGCAAAAAATACCAGAATCCACCCATCTGAAAAACTAGTACTTTTCTGCAATTCATTGCTGTGCGTCAGGTGCTCTGTGGCTCTTTTGAGGAAACAAAAGAAATTGACGCAGCTGAGAAGTTGCTACTCACAATTGCACAATGAACCGTTGCCAGAGAGAAGTAAACAGCTTTCACTTGTGCACACACTGGAGAGAAGTTTTTGTTGGTCATTGCATGATGCTGGCTATCAAGTTGCAGCTGGGGTATTGTTACCATAGTTAATTTTCCAATTTTTTACCCAGCTGTTCACTAAATAACCTTAATAGAGTTAAACCATGAGTCCTGCCAGAGGATGGTGCAGATGCATGTATTGATTTGAGACATCTGGGACAGATTCATGGGAGAAAGCTGCACCCTGGGCTCTGAGACACAAAGCTAGTAACCTAAGATCAGGGCTGTTTGAACCATTCTTACAGCTCGTCCTATTTTGGCCGCTCTGAGAAACATGGTGCTGGGCTGGATGGAGCTCTGACCAGATCCAATGCAGCTGCCCTCATTTTGCATCCTCCTTCCTCCCAGAAAGCCTGCTGCCCTCTGTCTCCCCAGTAAGCAAAGTGTGAAACAGCCCCCAAGACCAGCACGCTGCTTGGTGGTTGCCAAATGGCAGCTACGATGTGTCACCTCACGGCTGAGGTGCACTAGCAGGTATCTATTTGGGGATCCCAGGATTTTTAAGATCCATCAGTAAAGTATTTTCATCTCTAGGTCCATATTAGATTGTAGGACAGTCACTGTGTGACGCCAAATACCCAAAATTTGACTGTGTGCTGGTTTGATCTGTAATTTCAAATCTGAAGTAAATACTCAAAAACAGCACTTTGAGGAGAGAACTCATTCCCTTCTCACTGTCTCTTCTCTTCTAATTAGACACTGCTCTTTGTATTTCCAGCAACCCTAGGATCGTTTTAGTTGGGTTAGTTAGAGTTTTGATGTCTTCAGAATTTATGAGGCACTCAGCTTTAGATCACAAAAAGAAAATAAGTCAAAACCAGTCACAAAGCTGTCAGTTCACAGCTCATTCCAGCTCATCCGTCTTTCACTTCTCATTTATTTATGTGGTAGTATTTCCCACAGCAGAAATCCCCAGTCTGAGTGCATGGCTTAGATACAGCGCTATCACAGATTTACCCCAAACCCCACTCGGACAAAACCATAATGAGAATGGCACCAGCGGAGTAACCACTGAGCTTCCAGGCAGCTGAGTGAAGCATCCCAGTGCTCTCATGGGAGCATCCTGTATCTGTAAAACTCTGGACACCCACATCAGTGCTTCTGCCCACATGTTGTACAGTCTAAGAAACACTGGTTTATTTATTGACAAGTCAAAAGCAGACATAACGTACCTCAAAATCTCCTGGTTTTGTGGGATACGTGGTAGGACCCAGCTAACACTTTTCCACCAAACATTATTCTGCCACCTAAACAAATTCAGCTCTGCTCTTAGCCCTTCGGGTTTCCTTGGTGTGCAGCAACATTCTCTTCCTTCACCTGAGCTTGTACAGCCTCACATGCATTGCACAGCAAGGCTGCAAGTTGATTTCTGGAGTCCTATTCGTCCATTTAAAACCATAGTGAGGGAAAAGGGAGATGAAGGCCCAAGAAGCCCAGCCGGCACTACTGGGAGTAAGGCTATTGGTTGGCAATAAGGTCAGAGCAGTTTGCAGTGAACAGGGGCAAGGTGTTCAGATCATTGAGGTGATTTCAGTTCTTATAACTGATCTTCCCAGAGCTCCATCTGAACTCTGTGGAGGAAGGAAGGGGTGGGGAGAATGTGTTTTTACATTTTGAGTTTGTTTCTCATTGTCCTATTCTGATTTGATTGGCAGTCATTTTTCCTCAGTCTGTTTTGCCCATGACAGTAATGGGTTAGTGGTCTCTCCCTGTCCTTAGTCCCAACGCTTGAGACTTTTGTTCTATTTTCTCTCCCCTGTCCAGCCAAGGAAGAGAGTGCCAGAGTGGCTTTTGGTGGGCAGTTGGCCTCCAGCCAGAGCCAGCTGGACACAATCTCCTTATTAAGCTTAAGCTTGTGGGTATGCTTAGACGGGACCTCCAAACACGTGCTCTATAAAAGAGCTGGTAAGAGGGGAAAGACACTTTCCTGTTTAACTCAATGACAGGTTCCAGTACTCACTGAGGACAGTGGAAACTGGCCTTGATCGCCAACACTCCAGCTAAATTACACAGTATTTTAAGATACTTGGGATTAGGTTTCCCCATTCAGGAGAGTGTGCTGCTCCTGAGTGAGCGTGCTCACTCTCCTGGGTGAGCCAGCCCACCACATCGTGTGAAGTGAAACATTTTTGCAATGAGGACTGGAAAAGATGCTCCACCAGAGACTATTGTAACAGCGGGTGGGAGGTGCTGTTCTCACTGAGCAGCCTCAGGAAGTGAACTGTGACCACCTACGCCATGGGGGATGAGCTGTAAATACCAAGTTTTGGGTAAATAAGAAAATTCCTGTCTCCTTGCCAAACAGCTGTTGATTTAGTAGGGCAAGGGGGTGTAATATTCCAGAAGCAGCTTGACCTTGTGTACAACAAAATCCCATCCTGTACAGCCTCATGGTGTTCACAGGAAAACTAGCAGTGAGTATTTACTTACCACCCTTCATCTCAGGAAACCAAGCATGAATGCAAGCACAGGAAGCTGCATTTTAAATATCAAAATATGCTTTAAAAGCTTCATATCGGCTGTGCTTTTCCAAACTAGAGAAATACCAATAAGAATAATACAATGCAAGAAAAAATTAAATTACATTTTTCTCTTTTCCCTTCATAAACCACACTCTCCTGAAGTCCAGCACTAATATATTAAAATGTTTTTCACCAGTGGCATTTTGCACATCAGGAAGAGCTCATAATTTAATTTTGAATTGGCATTTGCATATTCAGTTAGTCAAATCTATTTCCTCTCATGATTAAGCATGCTGTATAATTGATATTCTTCTTCCCTGTAGTGTGACACAGCATGTGACTCAAAACTTGCCTTCATAAAGATACTCATGAATGCTAAAGCACAACACATGCAGAAAAACATGTTGCATTCCCATATGCTCAGGCTGGAGGAAAATAGCTGTAGTGCTCCCTAACTTAGCTTTCTTCAGAGGACTGGGTGGTGTCTTTGATCTGAGAGAAAAATATTTGCCAGGAAATACCAAGAAAGTTCTCTCCACTTGTAATTTTGTGAGTTTGAAGGATGTTGAGGGAAATGAGCTGATCAGACTGAGAATGTATCTATTTCTTATAAGAAAAACAGCAACCCCAAAGACTGTTTAGGCTTCTTTCTCATGGTTTTTGTTGGGGGTTGTTTTTAAATATTAAATTTGCTTTAGGAAATGAGCCAAACTAAAACTTAAGAGAGTTGCTCCAAAAATGCACAACCATCCCCATGGGGTTTTTGCCCCGTACAGAATATGGGAAAGAAGAACAGAGCCCTCTGCTTCATCAAACATTTAGAGAGGTATCACATGCCCAGCCACCTTCTGCCTGGATTTAAAACTTTCTTCCACCCTAACCCAGACTTTTCGAACTTCTGCTAATTGAAAAGTAAGCCCCTGGCAAGTATAAAATTTTAATATTAACCCACCTGAGACATCCAGTGAAGAAGAAAAGTTTTTAAAGAAATTGAATCTGAGGAAAGGATAATTGCTGAAGCAACCCCTGGAGTAACTGAAAGCCTTTGCAAACCAGGACCTAGGTGCTGACCACAGGCTTAGAAGCAGCTCTGCAGTGTTGGGGCAGCATGCAATGCATTCTTCACAGGCCTATGCCTACCAGCAGCCCTCAATGTCAGCTGTATGTGTTTCTCTACTTCTTAGCAAGGCTTAATTTCTTATTCAGATTGATTTCTTTAATTCTAAAATGATTCATAATACTAGGCAATGTCATTATATTACAAGACAGCTTAATTTACAAGCTCATTCCATGCCAAGAGCAAGGCAGCAGAATCTCTAATTCTAAATAAGATCTATTTTATGCCAAATATCCTTGCCAAAGCACTCTAATGAGCTGGCACCAAATGGCTTCACAGGAACATCCTACTGTCAGCAGTGTTTTGTGTTTTCCAGGCATTGCTGGCACTGTATGCCAACTCTTCTTTTTCCTGCATGTGATTGTCAGTTTGTTCCACCCTTCTCCAAGTAGTAAGCATGTGAATTTCCTCTCTCAGCCACTACACACACTGAAAAAGCAGGTCACTTCAATATATTGTACTTCAGGTTTGTCATGTCTGGAAATATGAAACACTACTGTTAAATATTTATGTATTGAAGCAGTTCTGTGGCTGATAGAGAAGGCGGTCAGTGTTGGAGTCTGAATCACAAATGCCAACATAACACCTCTCATTCATACACAGGTAGGGGAAAAACAGTGTGGGATTCAATTGCTTCAGGTGCTTACATGAATTATCTTGAAGACTTTGCTCAGCCCGAATGCTCTTTGCCTGTGAAAAGCTGAAGGTGGCCACTTACTGGCCTAGTAGGAGCTGAGAATAGGAGAATGCTCTAAGGCCTCTCTTGGCAAGTAAGTATTTTCCTCTAAGGAGGAACCAAAAAATTAAACCAAAACACTGCTTTCTCTCTATTTATTTAGTCATAATGGGACAAATTCTAAGCAGAAGTAAGTTTCGTACAAACTGCCGTTAGAAGAAACTTTCCCTAAGAAGTAACAGAATAAACTCCAGAAAGAATCCCAGTGTCTCTCTCCGTTGCCCAGCAAATACAACACATCCCTTCAGTAGTAAAACGTACTCTCACAGTGTTTCAATATTACATGTATTGTTACTTATGAGTAGTTGCACACATGAATTGATATGTTTTGTACTATATTGCCATCCACAGGCATTGACAGCTGAGTATAACAAAACATTTAAAATAGAGAAATGAGGACGGAGAAATCATTTCTTTGGATGCAGGGGGAGATGTGTTTCCTCATACCTGCCCTGACTGAAGAACCTCCTAATGGGACAGATCGTATCTCAACAGATAGAATAAAAAGCCAGCAAAGCTAGGGAAGCAGCACACCGATACCCAGCTCCCAAGCTCTGCAAAAGCCGGTCACTCACACCACCCAGAAACCTGCTGCCTCTGCTCATCAGCCAGCACTTGGGCCTGAGCAGGTTACTTGCTGGCTGGGGGTGGGACTGGGCTCTGCTGATGTAAAGAAAATTCAGCTGGTGCAGGTAGGACACGATATGATATCAACAGGGGGGAAGCAATTAAAGAACTTTATTTATTTCTCCTTGCTGTTCTGTTGTGTTTGTGTTTTAGTAGAGTCCATAGGACTCCAAAGGATTGTTTAGTGCAGTGATATGTTTGTCAGCATCAATGCCCTGTGCTGTAAAGCACCTGCTTCTTCCCTCAGGTGCCTTAATTGCTATAACTGACGACCTTCCCTCTGGAGACCCACCTTATCCTCTACTTCCCTGATCAACAAAGCTTGTCCTGCATGGCTGGTGAACTAATTTCTTATTAGCTGCAAGGTAAGGATGAAGTATGGATTTAGAAAACTGAAAGGCAAGTTGCAAGGTTGGAGACGTCCATTTAAGAGACATTAGTGTTAAGATTATATACTTGAAGGCACAGAGGTAGAAATTGTGAGCAACTGGAAAGTTGCTCTCTCCAGAAGAACTTTATTCTGTCTCTGATCAAGACTGTCAGATCCCTGCTACAATGGAAAGGGGTTATTTTTAATAATTAATAATTTAAAATAAATTCCAGCAAAGCTGCAGCAGTGCTGTCTTTATGCTTTCTGTAATTCTGAATGGCCAGCCTATGAACAGCTGGTGAGAATTTGAGATCTATTTTGTGAATCTACTACAAAACATTGCTTGTCTTCCTTTAACAAAATATAAGAAAACTGAAGGAAGATGTCTGTTTTCTTGCAGGTTGGAAGACAATTTATATTCCTGTGATTTATTAAGCTTGTGGCTTTGATGGGGTTTTTTATGCTTTAATATTGAATGCACATTGCTATTAAAAGTCATGAATATTGCTCTGAAACATAATGAATATTGTAAAATATGGGGTCTGAACAATTCATGAAGTGCAGTGTACCATTTCATGAAAACTGGGCATGTGTTGTCTTGGAGTATGCCCAACTTAGAACATATTTCACTGGGATCTTAATTATTTTCTTTATACACTGGCATCTATATTTTATGAAAACCTCAGGGAGACTTTTTAAAATACTTTAGATATTTCATGAAAATTGCTGAATATGAGAGCAAAACTTCTTTGGCTGAAAGTTATGTTTTTATAGAACTTTTTTCAATTAAACAGATGAAAAATACTTTTTCATTTAAGAAAATGAAACAGTGATACCCACTCATCTTTTTTTTCCAAGTCTTTTTGTTTATGGTGAGATTTTCTTCAATTGGAACATGGGTAAGCCCTTATCTTTCTCTTTCCTACCTTGCGAGATCCTGAAAACACTTGCTGTCAGCACCTTAGAATCATAGAGTGGTTTTGTTTGGGAGGGACCTAAAAGATCATCTAGTTCTGACTCCTCTGCTGTGGGCAGGGATGCCTCTCACTAGACCAGCTTGCTCAGTGATCCATCCAGCCTGGCCTTGAATCCACAGCTGCTCTGGGCAACCTGTTCCAGTGCCTCAGCACCCTCACAGTAAAGAATTTCTTTTGTATATTTCTAACTGAAATCTCCCCTCTTTCAGTGGGAACCCATTATTCCTTGTCCTGTCACTGCAGTTCCTGATGAAGAGTCCTTCTCTGGCTTCCCTCTAGGTCCCCTTTATGTATTGGAAGGATGCTGTGAGGTGTCCGTGCAACCTTCTCTTCTCCAGGCTGAACAGCCCTAACTTTCTTAGCCTGTCTCCATAGGAGAGTTGCCCTAGTCTCCTTATCAACTTCGTGGCCCACCTCTGGACTTCAACTACTATATGTAGTTGAAGCACTTTGTGCTTTGATTCTTCTCTCCTTCTTGTTCAGAACTGCAAAGAAGTAGGTAATTGTGCTTGACAGCCAGAATGGCTCATGTTGCATTACTGTGAAAAGCAGGCACACTAACCTGAACTTCTTATTTGGATAACTAAAAGATGCAGTGTCCCACACCCTTCAGTTAAGAGAAGTTTGCATCTTCCCTAGACTGGAAACAAAATCTGCTTCCCCACTTCGTTTTCCACAACTATGCCACCATATGGTCAGGAGTACTTTCTGTGTTCTCCTGTGGTATCTGGCCAGTGGGGGCAGGTGGATGATTTTTTGTTGTGGACCATTAATCAAGAAGAGCTGACCATCAGCAGAAACAGTTCCCATCACTGCAGCGGGAAAGGGAAGAAGAGCTTTCAGAAGATGTTGGCAGGGAAATGCTTGGGAAGGCCATGGAAGAAATGTCATGATTGAATGCCTGCAGGAAGTAAGCTAACAATTGTTTGGTGGTTTCTACTTGCAGACTGTATCTAGTGTTAAAAAGCACAGCTGTACTTGTTCAAGAAGGCAAATGGAAACTCAGTGAGACACAGGCAGATTGATTCTCTCACAAAATGCTGCTGGCATGAAAGGGTATATCTTGATGTAGTGGAGCAGATGAGAAGGGAATGCTGCTTGGCAGGGTTACAGCTGTACCTTCAGTGTATCCTGCAGATAGGTACAAAGTTCATTCACCAGTTATAATAACGTCTGTAGGATTCCCTTGTAGAATTGCCTTGTTAGGCAATTAAATGCTCTATCGCTGTGGCATAATTCTGAGTCATATGTCATAAGTGTCATCTCAACAACCTAATGAAAAAAGTGAATCAAACTGCTTTAAATGATGCTTTGCTTCTAGACTGATCCATAAAATTGCTTCACTGTAAGGTTTTATAACCCTAAATCTAGCAAGTGGCACACTAAAAACACTCTCAGGGTAGATAGGTTGGCTGCTGATGCAGTCTGATCTTGGACCTCTCTCTTGTCGGCCCTGTGCACAAGAATCTGTCCTCAGCTCTGAGGGCCTGGCTTTGTCAGCAGCTGAGAGAGGCTCACTGTGGGCTGCTCTCTGATGAAATGCCACCCAGTTTGTTGAAATAACAATAAAAGTACTGCTGGACATCAGGAGTTTGCCCAGCTTCCTATGGAGTTGGCACTTAGTAACTCTGTGTATGCACAAGTATGTTTTCAGTAATCAATACAAAAACTGTTTCGTGTCAAGTTAGATATGTTAGGTTCCTACAGGTTTCACAAAAGTATGCAGAGGAGATGGGGGGGGACCTTCCATAAGCACCCTTCTTGACTGAAAGGCTGAACCCACTTTGGGTGCTGGTTCCACGTAGAGGAGTAAATACATCCTGAATGTCCTGTTGCCATAGTGTAAAACATGGCTAGTGTCATCAAATCATCAGAGGGTCCAGCTAGGAGATTCAAACCTGTGGGTAACTAGTTTCTTTTTGGTTTCGCTACTCATGAAACCTGCTGTTTGTTCTTTGGATATTCTAAAATTTTCTTTTACCTCGCTGGTTAATAAAATGGGCTAACCCAGATGCCTCTTGGTTCAGGCACCCCCCTTCAGGGGATACTTCACAAGTCCATGTGGAACCCTCCCTTCTTCCCCAAAGTCACAGAAGTCTGCCCTTTGCTGGCCGACACAGTGCTGGAATACCACTGTCATGTTCTGCTGCTGCTGAAGCCAGCGATGTGCAGGTAAAAATGCCCACAGTTTTCTCCACAGCTGGGTAAGGCCTGAAGGCAAAAGAACTACTTGGTCCTGTTGTGAAACACAACAGAAAGGCTGCCGTGCATTAAAGCTTATCTTTGCTGTACTACATCAATAAGCAGTGAACTGAAAGTACCTTCAAAACAAACCAAAGAACAAACACTGTCTTGGCAGTCAGTACACTCTAATTGGTTTGCATTTTTAGTTTGCTGCAGCTTCTTTTATGAGCAGTAGCTGAGCTTAATGCGAAATAAATGCCCTTGTGAAGACACATCTTTAGTTTTGGATTTGTCATCTCATCCAAAATGTTGCAGTGTCACAGGAAAATAGCTATTTTTAAACATTCATTCTCTATACCACTTTCTTGAACTTTTTTGTAAAGTAATTTTCAAGACACCTTTGTGTGGCAGTTAATGGTGTCCAGTGGAATGACTTAGCCAAAACCAAACAGGTACCCTCAGAAGGGATTTTTTACAGAGTGGGTTTTGCAGTATCACAGGCCCAGCTCAGGAGAGCCCAGAACAGCCCCCATAACTCAGCTGTAGCCCCCTCCCCTCCACCCCCTCAGCTGCCTGCTTCTGTGCTGAGCCTGCAAAGGAAGCAGGAAGCTGGAGCCTGCCAGCATTATTCTTTACTGACAAAACAAAAAGTGGCTGGCAAAAGTTGAAGGTTGCTTTGTGGTGTCTAATGCCTTCCTCAGCTTGCTCAAGGCAGAGTCTGGGACATGGAGACCGAGGTGATCAGAGGGTAAGTGGCTCTCCTACTCTTTGAGATAAGAAGCCCAATGTCAGCTGTCACAGAAGGACACTAGGTTCACAGGCTTATTACAGATGGGTTCTTCCAAGATCCTGGTACACGTTAAGAGGCAACAGAACTCTATCCCCTACAAATCCAGTTCCTCCTATTTCTCCAGTTTTACACGCCTGGCCATTCTCCCCAGAGTTGCCCCAACACTTCACCTTTTCCCGTAATTTGTCTTTCTCTTCATTGCAACCCCAAGTTTTCTCTTCCCCAGCTTTTCATCCTGTAATCTCTGCCTGTGGCAAACATTCACAGGTAGTTTCTTTTTGAATTATCTGACTTGTAACTCATGTAAAGCAGATCATTTCATAAGGTATTTCCTTTAAGTAAAATGAAGAGATAGACAGTTTCCTTCAACAGTCCTTTCTAAATTCAGCACTTTGAATTATTTCTGTCAATGACCAGCATGAATGTTACGTAAACCGGTGTTGCCGTTCAGTGGCCACCGTATGTCGCCACCAGAGTCATTGTCAAATGGAAACTTCACAAGGTAAGGCCACATTTTATTGACCCAAGAGACGTCCTCCAGTCTCTCTAAAGAGAGAATTAAGCTGTCCATGCAGGTCCCTCAGAAGTGCACAAGGTGCTTTGCTCTGGCTAGGATAAGAGTTGAATAACTAAGAATATTCGAGATATAAATAAATTAAGGATTTGCAGGTCACATCTTTACAAAAAATGGGACCTTCGCTTGCTAGCACTTAAAAAGTCCTGTTTTATGAAATGGAAAATGAATCTGAGGACTGCTGCCTGCATTTAAGTCACAAGTGCTATTCCACAAAAGTACAGGACATGCTAGATTTCAAAGTAGTCTTGAGTACATGTGTGTAATTTAGACTTCCAAAAAAACCACTCATTACATTTGAAGGGCGTAGCATCTTCATTCTAACAGTCAGCACTGTAATGTGATCCACAGATGAAGCTGAAGACTGTAATTCATGAATGCACAGATTACCTCTTATGGTGACCTTAACCTCTTGGAAGGTTAAGGTGCCCTGCATCAGGTGTGCCTCTGCAACAGCTGCTAAAATGTCAAAGATTTACAGAGATTACCCATGAAATGCAATCATTCACTTGCTGGAACAGACACATCTGAGACCACAATAAAAATGGAAGAAGCAGGGAAGAAAATAGGAGCATGACAAACAGGAGCTGCATTACAGCAACAAACTGGATTATACTGACAAAAAGATATATGCATTTCAAAGAGGTTTTATTGTGCCTACAGAATCTCTGAAAACTAGGTCACATGTTTTAGTGGCTAAATTTAAGAATTCCAATACCATCCGTTTAATTAAATTAGACATGAAATTTTATTTTCTTACTCTAAACAAACCTAGCACAGACCTACTATCTTAAGTTCACCTTCTCTGGCTGCATTTTCTGAGTGCAGGCTGGCTTGGGATTCTGTCCAAAATTGCTGCAATGTAGCTTAAAATTTTCCATCTGTATTTCTGAGTTCCCATCTGGGACAGGTGAAGATGAGTACAAGGTTGTGTGTGCACCTTCAGGACATATCTGGGTAGAATGCTTAAGCATTAACCAACATATGCAGAAAGGCAGCTAGACTTAACTTCACACTGTGATATCCAAGACCATTAGCAGAGTTAGGCCTTTCTCCTCCTGATCTCACCATATCAGGCTATAGGATGTGCAAAAAAGAAAAAAAATACTTCATGTCTATGGTTTCATTTAATTGATTGAAATGAAAATTAGTCTGCTGGTTTGGTTTTCTCCATTCAGACCTGGATAGAGTTGTTCTATCTGCTGCAAAATTCAGACATGATGTTTTCATATATTAAAGCAACAAACCCTGCATGTTATGAACTCTCTGTTATGTATGCAATCCTAAAATCATCCATTTTGCTTTCTGGAGTTGTTTTCTTAAAATCAGAACTGGAATGTGTCAGGACAGGAAATCAGAAAACAGATTTTCTCCTTATGAGACAATCAACACAGAAAAAGTTATGCAGGGAGTTAGGTTAGAAAATTGCTTCATCTTATGTTGTCCACAGAGATATGAAAGAGGAAAATTAAAGAGCTGAGGGAGTGAAAATAAGTGTCAGAGCTGGATTTTAAACCTTCAGATGAGAGGTTTAAAGGACACATTTTCTCAAGGAGAACCAGCTTGATTGTCAAAAGAGTCCAAGCCTAGATCAAATCTCCCCAAAACACTGAAAAGGAAATCAGGTGTGTAAATTTTACTGTTTCACATAGCTGTGGATGTCCTTTCTGACTTAGGTAAGAATTCAGAATAATTGCTGAGAAATCTCTTTTTAAAACCTTTTTTCTTATTGCTCTCGCCTGACAGGCTTCAAAATTTCTGGAGCAAGCTTCAGTACTCAGTGCAGCTGTTGCCCAGGTACCTCACTATCCAAGAGCAAATGCTGTAAAACCTAAGTGAAAGTGGAGAAACTCCAGAGGGAAGTCCAGTAAGCCTCCAGAACCACAAGGAGTTCCCGAGTTTGCTGGCTAGGTCTGGATAACACATGCCTGCATTGTCTGAGGAGCCAAGGCTTGTGGCAGCTCTGAACAGGTGCAATTCTGTATTATCTGCACCAGAAGCCAGTGATCCAGTGAACTGGGGCAGCAAAGCTGCCAGCAAAGGGTTCAGAGCGAAGCTGTGTCCTCACCACTGTGGCCACCACCTGCAGAGTGGACGCTGAGCGCAGCGTCTCACTCTGGAGCAGCCGGCTTTGCTGGGCAGGGTCAGTGCTGTGCTGTTATGCAATTGCTCAAAGCCATGCATCTGGTCAAACGCTCCTTCCTCCTTCTACTGCTATTTATATATTTCCAGGCTGAAAGCTGGCATGCAGACACTAGTTGGCCTCAGAGATGCCGGTGCTTTGTTTTCGTTAAAAATGAGCTCAGGTTCACCTCAAGAACTTTGAAAACTTCCTCGGATAATGGATCTGTTAAATTTAGGCTCTGAACCAAACTGCAATTCTGGGTTTTCTGGGCACTACAGCTATCAAGCAATGTTGAGAATCAGGCCATATATTCAGTTTCTTTTCTTCAGATAAATATAGTTTTAAAAAATTCCCCTTGGCATTAATATGTCATACCATTAAAAGGAACTTCAATGCAAACTAAAAATGTCTTTTGAGAATGTTTTTAAAATACAATATTATGATGTTACAAGTTAGATTAAAGCCTGAAACTTAAAAATAATACTAAGATAAAGTCCTTTTACTATAAATTTTACTGCTGCTTTAAAAGAAGCTAAATACCTGAAATTATCTGAGGTGATACAATAGGTCTGTTAATTTTTTATAAGTAGTCACAAAAGCATGAAAAAGATAACTATGCCAAAATTCAATTTAACCTTTGTTTCTTTTTCTTTTCATTTACTACAGGTTTGCCACATAAACAAAACTGGTTTCTAGTCTGTGAAAAAAAGACAGTAGGAGCTTTATAATGTCGAGGTGAGAGCCATGTAAGCGTAGCTTCAAAAACTGTTCCTCCCAGAGCAGAAAGTAAGAGAGGTCTCCAGAGCAAGAGCAGGGGGAGTATAGAAGGTGGTCACTGAGTAGCCACAGTAGTTATCTGAGTTATTTACACTGAGAAAATTAAAAGAAAATACTCTGATGCTACAATAATGTTTCTTTTTAGCAAACTTAAATAGCTACTAAGCATGTGATAGATTGACAAGAAGAAGATTAAGACAACTTTATTGAAACAGCCTTTGTAAATCTCTTTTCTTTACATTATTTGTTCTCTGAATGAACAGAGGATCATGATTTTGCTGCATTATGGTCATAACTATGCCAGTTAAAAAGGAAGTATATGCAACCAGGCTTGGATAAAAATAAGTGACTGAGATGATTTCCTTGATTAGTATCATCATAGATGGACATCTATGTCACAGGAACTGTTGAATGCAGTTAAAGATTCTGGAGTTTTTGGTTAAAAGTCTTCCATTTGCTGCCAAAAAGGGAAATTTGCAAACTTTTTTTTTTTTTTTTTTTTAATTAGCAGCAATTCTAAATACTGTAACAGGGCCACACATAGAAGTGAAATAAAAGGAGAGAATTATAATGTTTTAATGCTTTGAATATAATGAGTATAATGGTTTTGAGACCAGTTTTTCCAGACGGCTCAGCTTCCCCAAGTTGCGTATGAATAAACAGCATTCAGTGCCTCCTTAGGAGGATAGGTCCCACAGCATACAGTCTGGGAATACTGTAAAGCACTAGCACCTCCCAGAGGATGCTGACTGCTACCAGCTCTGTAGCACCCCAAATGATCTGTTCTCCCAGCTGGTAATCTTATTTTAAGGGTACAAATGTCGATACAGGTGTGAGTTAGGGTGTGACACATCTTGCAAATACTGCACAGGAAGACCTCAGGTGAAGCCCTCACACAAGATACGTCACACTGCCTTCAATCACAGCCCAGGAATAATTTTCTATTGAAACAGAGATCTTCCTACTCCAGGAACAAGGTGTAAGAGCTTCAGAAACCCAGAGCATTCAGCTCACGTCGAATCAGGAGTATGAAAGCAGACAGCTTGAATTTCTAAATGGAAAATGTTTTAAAACAATTTGGTACTGAGAAATTTCAGAGGAACTTTTGATATTCCACCTTACTTGAGTTATAAGTCATACCATTACTTTTGTAAGAGTATGAATGTGTCAGAAGCTAAACTGTCAAATTTTTAAGGAATTAGTTTAATTAAATTGCGTTTAAAACTGGTGTGTGAGTAAGCATAAAGTAATCCCAGTCCAGAACTAAAACTGATATATATTACTGCAGGAAACTTGTTTTGTCTTCCTGGTAATGACTAGACTCAAAACAGTAAAGTGCAATTATTTAGAGTGCTACAATTCCACAATATTAAAAAATCTTAAAATCTTCACCAAATTATCCAAGCCAATAATCCAGGAATTGTTTCTTTTAAAATGCTATGTGATCATCTTTAGCTGACTGCTGGCACTGTACCACACACGTCAACATATTCTCCCCTTTCCTTGTTAACCAAATGGATCTAAATGAAAACACAGGCTTGATGAGATTAATGGAGTATTTATTACCTAACCCTGAACTGCAGGAAGCATATTCCATGGTGAGATAACAAAGACTTCCTGTTAGAGGATG
The DNA here is from genome assembly GCA_013397755.1 of Cnemophilus loriae. Classification (NCBI taxonomy): domain Eukaryota; kingdom Metazoa; phylum Chordata; class Aves; order Passeriformes; family Corvidae; genus Cnemophilus; species Cnemophilus loriae. Next base: position 1,022,464 of record VZTF01004847.1, on the reverse strand, counting down.
ATACTTCTAAGAGTAAATCTACTAACATTTAAGCAAGTGCTCTAATAGCTTTGAAAGCCAGCAAACCCCAAACGATCCAAAGGAGTTCAAAGGAATTTGTTCCTTCTTTAACATCAGAGAAACAAATTTCTCATAATTCAAACAAAACATGGGAACATTCCTATTCCTATAGCCACTGATTTAAATAGAAATAAGACAGGAAACCTGAAATACAAGGTGTTATATGCTGAAAGAATATGACTTCACAAGAGCTTTTTCAAACTCGAAGTTAGGTAGAAGAATCAAAACATCTAATGCTGATTAATTGAATCACAAGCTTGAGCTAAACTGAAAAACAATATAAGCTTAGAAATAGCCCCAAAGATCATACATGTATGCAGAATTTAGGTACCTCCACTACGTGTCTTCAGTGCTGAGGCCCAAAGTTTAAATTCTAAAACACTCATTCAGCTGTTGCCCATGTCAGGAAGCATTAAACTCCTGTTTCATAGAAGAATGTAGGTGTCTAAATTGGAATTTAAATCAAACACATGTACTTAAATCCAGCAGTGCCAGTCGAAACAACAGACCCCCACGTTTCTACCAGTACAGGAGATACGCACAGTTCTTCTTGACAGAAAACAGTGAAACAATCCAATCATAGGGCATTAAGCTCAAAGCCTTGCGATATAAAACACATTCTCTCCTTATGGCCCAAAGAATATTTAGGTATTCCATTTTAAAGTGGAGAAATTTCAAGTAGAGATTGTGAGCATTCCTTCATTGAGGAAAAATTCTCTTCTTCAGGAGTTATGTCCTGTGAGTTCAAATCCTCTTCAGGGAAAGGGAGGAACTGAAACACTTCTCCAAGGTCCAAAGTGAGTGGCCTGAGACACAAATACAAATATTTGACATTTTCAAAATGTATGATTTTTTTCTTGATGCAAGTTGCAGCTTCAGAGCTGTTGCTCTGAACACCAGAGTTGCTTCATCACAATTTTTCACTGGAAAGAGAGAAAAAACCCACAGAGATCCAAGCATTTTGAGCTAACCAAATTTCAGGCATTATTTTTTGTCATGTAGTTGTTGCATATGCTATCTGGGTAAGCAGGTATGGACTAGTCTTCTTTATGTCTCCTCCACTGATCATTACATCTTGTCACTATTCCTGTGCTGAGAAATACAGTTCTTGCCTGCAAAACCAAGATGGAGCAATAGAAAAACATGACTCTTCTTCCTAATTACTTTTGCCTTTTGAAACCTACATTATTCTGATAAGCAGCCTCAGTCAACATCCATGCTCACAGTACAGCGGCCTCTGGAGAAGCCACACGCACTACAGTAAACCTAAACTGTCATGACTGATGTTTACATCTAACCAGTGTCACAGATGTGACAGGATAGTGCAGCCAAAATTGTTTACTTTCAGCAGTCTGAGTCATATAAGGTGTCAGTTATACTGAAGTTAATAAAAAGATATTTCATTTTCTAACTGCAAATTCATACAATGAATCAGACTGAAGAAACAGGATTAGTTAAAAAACAACAAACAATAATTGCCTGTATTTAAAAAAAACCACTCTAACAATATAAAATCTAGTTCAGTCTTATTTTCCACATGCTAGTCAGATTATTTAAATTCATGAATAATGGATATATCTCTTCTGTGATGTCTTGTTGCTTTCTATAGTATGAAAAGACAAGCGTTATGCAAATGTCGTATCTTAAAATGTCTCTTGTCAAATAGTCATCATTTTAATTTTATGTTGCTAATATAATTGACAAATTACTTGATACTACTGATTACGCCTGTTCTTGTAAACCATTTATTTGATGGGCTTAAACAGCTGTGGGTTTGCCTCTATGAATTTGTGAAGCTGTAACCAGGCTACGAAAGAGCAGTAGGCAAAGTTGTAGTTATACTATCCTACCAGCTGGTAAACAGCATTTCATAGCAGTAAAGGTATAATTCAATCAACATTGTTACGTTTCCAAAAGGGAGAAGGTTACTATTATTCTCCCCTCCTCCTCCCCAAGTAGTCAAATACACATGAAATGAAGAGAGATTTAATTTGAAAATCTAAATATAGATGTGCTTGATTTATATAGAATATCTTCAGAAATCTGCAAACATCTGTCACTATTAATCAATCAGCATCTCACCCTGGGACCCCTTCAGTCAATTCAGCTCTTTTCAAAATTTCTTTTAGGATCCATCGCATCTGATATAAAATTAGACCATAGGCTAATTCAAAACCTTCAAGATAAGAGAAAACAAGGTTAGAGTTAAGGCATGTCTTGTTCATCACTACATTACACCATTTCTGCAAGTGGAACCTCCCAAATTCTACTGCAATAAAATGATTACAACCAAGAGGAAAATTCTGGTCAAAGATTTTGTTTGGAAACACTTACCACAAAGTTATTTGCCACTAAAGTACTTCAAACTTTTCAAGAACCTCACCATTTTAATTCCACATTATTACAGACACTGAGTGAAAAATTCTCTTCTCAAAAATTTGACGTGACATTGGGGATCAAGGCAGAAGAAACGTCCATTCAGCACCAGAGAACTCAGAGACATGATGACAAACTGGGATCCGGCTGACTGAAGAGCAACCCTGCTGAAAAGCTTCTGGGGTCATCGTGGTGGGTCTCAAGCTGTACACAAGCCAGTAGAGTGCACTCATGGAAAGCAAACGATGGACACGCTGGGAGGAGTGCAGACACCAAACTGACGGGAGCGGCCACATCTCCCTGTGCTTGGCATTGGTGAGGCACACGTGGAATAGCGGATCTAGCTTTGTACCACCTAGCTTTTGCAGAAAATTAAGATAACTGGAGAAGGTACAGGAGAGGGCTCATGAGGCAGAGGACACGTGGGCTGCAAGGAGAGGCTGAGGGAAAAAGTCTCGTTTAGTTCGACAAGGAGGAGAGGAAGGCTGAGAGGAACTAACTGCAGCCTACAGGAAGTATCTGAAAGGGGTTACAGAAATGGCGGTGTCAAATTGTTTTTTAAATGGCCTCAATTGTAAGTTAATACTGCACACTAAAAAAATGCCAACACAGGTACATTAAAGCTATTTTGAATTTTGTCTGGGTTCCCAGACAAAATGATTCCTGATATCTACAGAGCTGTCTGTTGGTCTGAAAATACTGGCATGGATTAGTATGGCCCAAAGCCTCACTTTCTTTCATGATGGTAAAATGTGGAGGAAACATCAGGAAAGGAATTGTATAAAACTGCTTATGTCAATTCTGCTATTTTCTCCTTCAGAATAGCAAATTTTGATGAGGCTATTTTAGGCTCATGAAAACAAAAATCTCATCTTACCTCCATATTAGTGCTTAGATAAACAAACAGCCCAAAACAAACTGTAGAGAGACAACAACGAGAAATGAGTTTACATTTGGACTTCAATTGGTTTACTTTTTTTTCTCTGTTATTTCACCCTTTGACCTATGCATGCAAATATACTCTGTATTTGAAAAAAAAAAATCTGTTTTGAACCTTCCCTGTGGTTATAATACTTCTTCCTTGTGCCTCTAACTAAAAGATGTTACTATTTAACTGTTTTTATTCAGTTTAATCAATTTGACACATTCAAGGAAAAAAATCTTTCTCCACAATTGAGTTTAAGAAAAAACTCTACCCCTTCTAATCAGCAACTCAGTATTTCTGGCAAGTATCACTGAAAAGCATTAATTTAGGTGCCAGGATCTATGCCAGATTTTGAAAGTCATAACTTGGTCATTTGCCTGCAGTGATTTTATTTGTAAGGTTTTACACATATTATATTTTACAGATTGATCAGGAAATGTAAGCTACCTGTCTTGAAAGTCCACAGCTATAAGCCTTTCATTTCCTACCTGCCCGTTCTTTCCATATCGTTAATAATAATAATAACAGCAACAACAAAAATTTTAACAATTGTAACAATTATATTATTATATAACATAACATAATTATATATAACAATTATTATTATAACAATTTTAGTAATATTAATTTAAAAACCCACCAATCAAAAAAATCCCAGCCCCCACTTTGTGTAGGGGCTAAGTAGAACTCTGCTTTATTTTCCATAAAAGCACTATGTACTTCTGTATTTCCCTAGACATGCTTCTCAATAAAAACAACAGAACAGAAATTTCTAGGGGAAAAGAAATAGGCCTTTAGGATAGATTTTGAGTCAATAAAAACAGATATATTATTACCTTCTGATGTTGCAGCCGGTTCCATTGTCTCCACATCTGATAGCCTCCTTAAAACAGCAGTGTTGTCTGGATATCTAGTTGGAGTACTGTGCTTAAAAGGCTGCACTTCTTAATGTGGAAGTGATTCGATTGCATGCTTTCTCCTTAATGCTACACTGAAAGAAAACAGGCTTTGTCAAAAAATGGAAGAATTTAAATATTTTAGTAGAGCAGGTTTTATGATTCAGAAACACATACTTGAAAAAGTACGTAGTAAAGCCTTCAATGCATTCAGAACTATGGTGTGTAGGGAAACAACTTTAACTGTAGAGTTGAGAACGTTAACACACTGATATGTATGGAAAATGCTAATGACTGTAAATGCACTGGTATTTCATACTGACACAGTTCTACCTCTCTCTAAGCACTCCTGAGGCTGCCCCACAGCCGGAGCTGCCTGTGACCAAAGCTCCAGGGCCCAGCTCCGACACAGCCACACGTGTAACCTTAGCTCTAAGCACTAAGCAAACTGCAGTGTGAGAAAGAGCAGTGAGAGGATCTGCAGAGTGAAGTCAGGCAAGATAAGAAAGGTAAAACTACAAATAGAGGATTACGGAGATAAGGATCCTGAGGAGTTTAAGGGGCAAAGAAAAACAACATAAAAACGTATGAAAACATTCAGGGAAAAAAAAAAGAGAATCAGATGAAATTCAGCAGCATTAAGGATCTGTTCCTAGGAGGAACAGAAGTCAACCTTCTCCCTCTTGAATGATACCAGTCTGGCCAGCATTTATATAATGTTTGCAGTAATAAATACATATTCCCTTGTGGGGTTGAATCACCTGATAAATACCAAGTGAATGATCTGTCTTACGCAGTGTTCGCTTTGGGGTACTTTGTCTGATATTCCTATTTTGTGACTGATGTTAAGATCACCTAAATTCTGACTCAGCTGTAATGCAGAACTTTTAGTGACCAACAAGCAAAACTGTAGTAGATCAAACCTTGTTTTGACTGGTCATTTCAGATAAGCTCTTTACTTCTCTATACAATCAAATGAGTTCTCACTTATCACAGAAATATGCCATTTTAAGACTAGAGGAGTCCTCCTTATCAAAAAAACTGGTAACTTTTCTTGGACAGTTGAAAGTTATAGGAAAAGAAATGAAATTTTACCTAGACTATCAACCACACAGGATTAAAGGTATAACAGCACAGTGATGATTCCTTAAGTAAGCTTGAGCATGTGGAGAAGCTATAGATAGCAGATTCCAGAAACCATCACTCCTGATTCCTTGAGGGATTAGTAATGAGAAAAAGGTGTCCACCGAGCCAGCTTTAATACACATGATGTCATTATTGATCAAGAATCACTTAATCTATGAAGACCAGCCTGTTGCCTGAGCAAGTCTTACAAACTTAAGGGGTCTTCATATGGCACTGGCACTGTAAGTCTCAGCAGGTCCACTAAAAAACTTTTTGTGAGTGGGCCTTACATTTCTACATCTTCTGTCTCCAGGCCAAGGACAAAACCTATTGGAAAGGCATTTTTTGGAAGGCAGAATACATGCTCACTATGCTATATTCAGCATAAACAGCAGCTTGGAAAAGTTAGTGCTTAAACTACAGCCTAACTTCACCTTATGTTTTCCTTTTTTTTTAAACAGAGCATGAGAAAACAAACTAAAATTCATTTTCATGATCTTCATAAACATTGTACCACAATTACTTACAGGGTTTGCAGGGTTCAACTATACGGTGTCTTTAGCATCACGTATTGCTTCTTTCCAATTTTTTATTATCAATGCGGAATAAGTGACAGAAAGCAACAAATAAAACTGTGGACATTTTTCTAATGAATAGAAGTTTTTTATAATGACATCAGAGCATTTAATACATATGGTATGAGTATGCAATATTATAATTTTTAAAACATTTCCTTGATAGTTTCTGAAAGTCGTCTTCTAAAAATCTGAAGTTGGCTTTGCTCCAAGTCCAAGATGCACTGAAGTCCCCGATGTCAGAAGCATTTCACCCAGAAACTTTTACACCTTGTACTGATAGCACTCCTATCACTGAAAAGTAGTGCCGTGTTATACTTGCAGCATATAAATCTGTGTAAGGCTGCACAAGTCTCATCTTTCTCCATGATTGGTTCAGAAATTAATAAAAGTTAATACCATTAAATTTTAAAACAATGTGTTCTAAAGGTTTGGCTGTGTTTATGCAATGAACATTTTACATTCATTTCTGCATAAACAGATCATGCTTTCAATTACACAAGTTGCTTTACATCGAAGTTCCCTAGCATCTGCAAAAAAAAAAAAATTCTTGTGGAAGATCAATTTCTAGTCAAAAATATATTGGTTTAATTTTTTTTACTATAATTTTTTGCATATGATATTGCTGAATTTATTCTAAGGGAATATATTTTCTATGAAAAAGTAATAATTTTGAAGTATTTCCTACTATGTAATTTGTACACGTTAAAAACAAAGACTGAAAAAAATCCCTAGAGTAGTTCCTTTTCAGATTAACTGTTTTCATTTTGTATTTTAAACTCATACTTTACTTTCCCTGCATGTCAAGGAAGGGAGGATAGCTTGGAGTGTCGATGGGAATGAAGTACTGGCAAAGAAGCTACTGCAAGAGAAGCAGACCATTAGGCTGCCCAGCTGCCAAATTCACACTGTGCTCAAGCACAAAGCAGTGTAAGATCCCTTCTGGACCCAAACACCACCACTACTGAATATGGATGACCAGCAAATGAAACTATTTTCATTACCCAATTTCCATACGTTTTCTAACACTCTGATTATGGTAAGAAACAGAAAAAGAAAAAAAATTATCCCCAGCAGCAAATTTTTGTACTTCAACTTCAATATATGTTGACTAAATTTAACCAAAGTTTAGAGAATCTCAACACATTTCATATGTGCATGTTTTCGAGCCAAGTGCTGGAGTTTGGAGGACGGATGTGGAAACACGGCTAACCTGACATATTCTCTGAAGAAAAGAGACAAGATCATGAACTATGAAGTTATGATTTAAGCAGCAGCATTACACTACATGAGTCTCATTACACCAAGTAAACAATGCCATTAGAAACTTGATGATATTCTTGAGGCACCCGCATTAGCACCACTGGTCTTTTATTTATTTCAAATTACTGTTCTTATTTACCTCAGCAGGGCTCTATGCGATTAACTCCCCAGACTGCTCAGACTCCTATGGGGATGATTTATATTGTCATTCCAATATAATGTTTCCCATAATTGTACTGTGTTTAAAAAACATTAGAACCCAAGGGGCTAGACAAGGAGTTATAATATTAACAGCATGCTCGTATAAATCAATTTACTCCCTTCGAGAGAGAAAAATTGAAAAAAAGAACTTAATAAGATTGCAGAGGAAGTACAAAGCCAATGCAACTGCTTTAAGTGTGTTTAATCAATAATTGTAAAAGCATCACAGATAACGCATGAAAATGAAAACATAAGCAGGAATCCATTTCCACATGTGTAGTACTATTGACATTTGTAGACAGATTGCAAAAATTAGAAAAAACATCATTTCAATGAAACGATTCAATCCCAGAAAGGAGTGAGCGCCCCCAGCATATGCACAGTATTTTTAAGAGCTCTCAGACTCTTGTAAGATCAGCCTGACATTAATGGCAGACATAGATTTATAAATGCATCATTTTAAAGATTCTAAGTGTATTGCAGGGATCAAGAGGTAGCCCATGATTTCAGAAACTGACCATTAAAGATAAAACCTAATGATAAGGGTTATGTGGGTAGAAAACCAGGGAACTTCAGTCTCTCTTTTCCTTTACTCACTAAAATATCTCATTTTCTTTTAAAAAAATCTCACAATTCAATTTTTAATATGCTTAATGCTATGTGCAAGCACAAGATAATACATTCAGAAGATGGATTACTTGTAGCTCAGTCTGACCTGAGCCTCTAGATGCAGTATTGTTTATTATATTCACTGATCTAATTTTGCTGTACTGTAGCTATATTCTAAGATACAGCTGCCAATCACTTTAGAATAAATTGAATGTAATAGAAAACTACAAGACTGAAACAAGCCAACAAATATTAAAAAAAGCACTTTTCTGATATACTTACTGACTGAAAATGTAGCAGCTCACTAAACCCAGGATGTTCTTCTCCCCACAAAAGAACGGGCTATTATGCAATGAATATACCATAAATCCTTCTGCAGATGTACCTTTAGGATAGATGAAACTTCTGTTGCTTTAGTGAGTTCATCCAAAGCCTCTTTATGGTGATTCCATTTCTGTGAGGCTACAGCTAAGTGATCAGAATCACAAGTAGTTTTTGCAGTTTTAATCTTGCTTAAGTTTTCTTTACCCTAATGAAAACCACTTTTAATCTTTTTCCTGTGCAGCCATTATATCCAAGCATCTGTCTATTTCAAACACGTCCTCTAAGATACTTCCAGGTAGTGTCTGTCTCAGGACAGACACTTGCTTTCTGTAAAGCACTCTGCTTTACAGGATTAAATGGAAATACGCTGCTTCACAGCAGCTGAAAATCTAATCCTTCACTCATTAACTAGAACAATGAAACTTGCTGCTGACGTGAGAACTAAATTATTATTTCACATTACAAAATCTTCAGAAATAAAGGAGATGGTTTGTAAATCTGACAAGTTAATTTAAATGTTGCAAACTTATCTTAGTACCAAGCCACACAAAAAATATTTACTTCAGGCTTGTGGAAAAAAAGCTAGTATTATGAACAGCAAAAGAAGGGACGACTCAAGGGGCAATCCTGGACCTAAAGTAAGAGAGAAATGGGGTGGCACTAGAGCAGATCAGACAGAAGGGAGTAGCAAATTAACTGGGTGTTGGTTGGTATCAGCCAGTAATGGAGGAAACTGGAGTTCCTCCTGCATGACTGCCTTCTAAAATCGGGTCAAAAATTTGGCTTGAAAAAGAGTGTCCTTCTGAACAGCACTAAGATCTGTGCCCGTTTCAGCTTGGCACTGCCCCATCTTGAGAAAAATGAAAGCTCAGCACAAGACTAATAATGGTCATACAAAGAACATCATGCATGTGTTGGTCAGGTGACCATGTTACCTTCCTTAGGAAGAAACCAGGTAAATCAGGTGAATTAAACAGATATAACATTTATCCCAGTCTTCTCGTAGCAGGATTTTAACTTTTTCTCAAACCAGTTTTAAAAGCCAAATCCATTTCTAAGCATGGCACCATTCCTTGGAAAAATACAGTTGTTCAGTGTTATCCACTGGTTTTGTGATTCCTGGCTTCTGGCTTTCATTAAAACAAAAAATAAAGAGCACATCTTAGCATGAAGGCCCATAACAGATAATTTAAATGTCTGAATAATTTAAAAGACATAGAGTATATTTAAAAATTTTAGATTGCTACAGTGGATTACAATTGTTTAATCATAAACTCCTCAAAGTTATTCTCTTTATTTTTTAAGTGCTTCTCTAAAAGTATTTCTCTACAGCGAGGATGGCAAGAGGTTAGACGGATATAGAGAAATACGATTTTATTGGAGTTTTTTCTAACTTATTTTCTCCTGCATCATGTACATGTTGTATGGTTAAGCATCAGGCTGCCATGGGTTTCCCAAGTGCAGCTGCACACTCCTACAACAAAGAGCTGCCACATTAAAAAAAAACAACAAAACAAGTCATACCAGGGAAATTATTCCTGTTTATTCATTTTTTGCATATTCATTAGCTCTGACAAGTCATGAATGCATTAGGTCTCTTGCCCTTGTCCATATTTAATCTCTGTCAATGTGTTGTATGCTGGGCACATCAGAGCTACTGCAGAGACTGTGACGCATCCAGGTGTGTCAGTGCTTTTCACAGCGAACCATCCTGTGTAAGTTATCTGGATAATGCAAGAGTTTCTGCAGTTTCTCATTAAAAATATGACTGGTGCCGTTGTCTCTAGTCTGGATAGTTAAAATTAGAGTTTGGCATGGCAGAAACATAATTCAAAACTCTCTATGCACAAAAGGGCAATTTGGGCATACATCAAAGGTATCTTATATCCACCCGCTGCCAAAAGAGGCAGCAGTCCCACTGCCTTTGCCAGACTGAGCACTCGACCCAAAGCTGTCATTTACCTGATGCCATGGTGAGGCAGTTGGTGGAGCCAGCTTGGCAGCAAGCTGGAACTGTTTCTCTGCAGGACCAGACACACCAGTGCCAATTGAGAGACAACTGTAGCACATAGATTAAAGAAGGGAGCAGAGGTGGAAAAACAGAGCTGTCTGGATTTGCAGCAGCTGCTTCAGTTTAGCCATACCACCCTGTAAGCAACACAGTATCTAAAACTGACAAGAAAGATTAAATGCAGATTACGAAATCCAATATCCTATTACCTCTGCAGAGTTTATGCTCCTGAACTAGCTTTCATCCACAGAGGCAGCAGAGGCTAAGGCATTCTCCCAAGAGCTGGTACTTACAAATGCTATTACCAAGAACAGAGCAGGGCTTGCTATTCTTTTTAAATCTGTCGTGGTTTGATGCTGGCCCAATGCCAGGCACCCACGAGAGTTGCTCGCTCACCCTCCTCTGCTACAGCTGGGCAGAGGAGAGGGAAAAAAAAATTAACAAAGGGTTCATGAGTGAGATAAGGACCGGGAGAAATATTTCAAGGGCAAAACAGGCTCAACTGAAGTTGCAAAGTGAATTTTATTACTAACAGAATCAGAGGAGGATAATGAGAAGTAAAACACCTTTTCCCCCTCCACCCCCTCCCTCCTTCCCACTGACAGCACAGGGAAACAGGCAATGGGGGTTTTGGTCAGTTCATCACCGAGATTTTCTTCCACTGCTCCGGGAGAGGAGTCCTTCCCCTGCTGCACCGTGGGGTCCCTCCCACGGGAGGCAGTTCTCCGTGAACTTCCCCGGCGTGGGTCCGCTCTCACGAGCAGCAGAGCTACTGCAGCTGCTGCAACGTGAGCCCCTCCCACGGGCACACAGTCCTCCCAAAACTGCTGAGACGTGGGTCACTCTTCCACAGGGTGCAGTCCTCCAAGGACAGGCTGCTCCAGCCTGGAAGCAGGGCCCCTCTCTCTCCACCGGGTCTGCCACTGGATCACAGCCTCCTCCAGGCATCCACCCACCCCAGCATGGGCACCACCCCCACGGGCTGTGGGTGGATCTCTGCATCCCCCGTGGATCCCCACGGGCTGCAGGGGCACAGCTGCTTCACCATGGGCCTCACCACGGCCTGCAGAGGAACCTTGGCTCCGGCGCCTGGAGCACCTTCCCGCTCCTTCTCCACTGACCTCGGTGTCTCCATGTTGTTTTCCCTCACGTCTTCTCTCCTCCTCTTCTCTGACTAGAAGCAAAACTGTGACTTTGGTTTGATTTCCTTCTTAAATATGTCATCACAGAGGTGTTACCAGCCTCTCTCACTGGCCCAGTTTTGGCCAGCAGCGTGTCCATCTTCAGAGCCATCAGGGACTGGCTCTGTCGGACATGGTGGAAGCTTCCAGCAGCTTCTCACAGGAGCCACCTCTGTGACCCCCCTGCTACCTAAAACCAGGCCCTGCCAAACCAGTACACTCCACCCCTCACCTCTTTGATAACGTATTTAAGAATTATCATCAAAACTACATCCAACATACAATTTTCACTTAAAACAACAACACAACTAGACTAAACAGAAGGAAAAAAAAATTCCCCACGCCAAATCTAAGACATAATCACAACACAAGACAAAAAGAACAAATTACACAAAATCCACTCCTGGATCCTTCACTACAGTTACGATAAAAATTTCCACTATTGTTCTCTTTAAATACATAACTTAATACTTGTTTTGCGTATTATTTCTCCCAATTAGTATCCTTATCTCAAAGTCCTCATGACTCCCAACCATCCTCTGCTATAAGAAGCCTACAGCACCCAGCATTCCCAAGTGTTCTCCCACCCCCAGCCCTGCTTAGCTTCTGAAATCAGACAAGATCAGGTGTTCTCAGGGTGGTATGGCTGTAGGCCACAGTGAGATATATTTATTAGTGAAAGCAGGACGCTAGTATGTGAAAGACCAATATGGAAACGCCGTTCGTGTATGAAGAAGTTCAGACCACATCTTCCATTTTCTTAAATAGTACCCTCTCCATCAGGCCCTGTTCTGAGCAGAATAGTAGACCAACATCTACAGCTCACAGTTCCCAGTGATTTGCAGGCCCTGATCACAAGCACAATAAAATTTACATTTTCTTCAGTGGGCCAGAGCAGTAACTATAGTACACAACAAGCCAGTTTGAAACTATTAGCCCATCTAGGTTCAGAATCATATGACTGAAATGACGAAATAGAGGTCCTTTTAAACTCAGGCTGTAGAATACATGAAAGTCCTAACTCATAACAAAATGACATTGTATGAAAAATAACCTTCATCGCAGCTGTTATTTTACTGTTCATAGGTGCTAGAATTACCCACAAAAGAGGTAGTTCAAACAGAGTTAAATAAAAGTGAACAGTTGTATACAGCAGCTACCTTTAAAGATTAAAATGCTTTTGCTTTTACCAAAGACGGGATCTGTAGGAGAGTCACATTTCCCCAAATTGAAATGTAGATCTTGAGAGCACAGAAACAGGTGCTGTGAAACATGGAAACAATTTGCCTTGGAGCAAAAAAGGTAGACAGTAATGACAGCCCATTTTATGCCCCTGTGACTGAAGAGGCGATTAGGTTAAAAAAAAGTTATAGCATGGTTAGCAGAGGCTCTGAGACCTGAGCTTTACTTCAGGGTACTGAAAAGGTTCTTTGAATTATCCTTTCTGTACTCCATTCACATTGTTCCCACAGAGAACAAGGAAGGGAAACAAGCAAGTAAACATTCCATGCTTTCTGCTATATTCTGTGATTGATGCTCCCAGTACTTAAGAAAAGATGTGGCTTAAACTCTCATTTCCAGGCAAAGAGGAGCAACATTAGACATATATTGTATTCCAAGAACAGAAATTTAGGGGGAAAAAAAAGTCAGCTACCTTATATAAACAAGGAGAGAATTTTGATTGTTCCAATTCTAAATTGCTGACAGCTGATGAATCTGTAAGTGTATTTTTAATAAAAATTATCTGGTGAGATTTCAGGTAAATCCAGAAGGAGAATATGGGCACTAAATTCTGTGTATCCACCAAGTGACAAGGGCAGTGGCAGGGGTGCTCTTTTCACCATCCATCACCCCTCTTGAACCAGTGTAAATGTGCAACTAACTTATGAAACTAGCACTGGAGGAGATGGGATGAGCAAGAGTCTCGAACTGATGGTTAGCAAAGCCATTTTGGAAGGAGACCTCATGGCTCTGTTCACTGCAACTAAGGCTCCTTTTTATATTGTCTGTGTTTTATTTTGCATAATTAGATATAGGCAAAGAATCCTAGGTGCAGAGGCAAAGAATCCTAGGTGCAGAGACAAAGAATCTGGAGCATCACCTGTCAGGAGAAGGTCTCAACTTCAGAGCCTTTCCTACAGTTGCACTTATGTGATCTCTCAGGAAGTTTGAATTTTTCTCTAGATGTCTCCAGTTTCAGTGAACAAAACAGAGCCACATGCAGTAACCTGCAGGCAACTGCACCTTTTCTTTCTTTTTTTTTCTTTTTTTGAGATGGGAGATAAAGTTTTAGCATCTCTCAGGCCTCAGGTTGGAGGGAGACATGGAATAGGTCTCAGCTGCTAAACAGATACTACCTTGTGCTTCAAAACACAGCCACAGTCAGCTTCATGTGTGCTAAGTGCTGTGTTACGCAGCCTTCTGAAATCAGCCACTCTTGGGAATGGAGGTGGAGAGAGCTCCGTTTCTGGGTTCTGGTTAGGCTGAGGCTGGAGTCATGCAAGGAGCTCCAACACCTGCATGGTTCTGACCACCTCTGCAGGCGTGCAGCAATCCGAGTGCTGGCATCGTCTTTAAGAAACGCAAGCTTATGTTTAGTTGCCTAAACTCTTACTGAGCCTTACTTCCAGCCCCTAATCCCTCTCTCGGGCTGAGCAAATTGTTGTGCTACAAAGATATACAATTATTAAAAATATATCCACAAAAAACAAGCACATTTTTTATAAAACCGGGAGTTATTATACAAGATGATTTTAAAATTAAAAAATCATTCTAAAAATTATAGAATGCTTTTACTTACAAAATCAAATATTTAAAGTCCTACAGTTGATCCCACAGTTCAGCTAAAGTTTGAATATCTCTAATTGGCTGTATGCAACCTTCTCCCTTTTCCTCTCAATGAAGAATTAAGAGAATCAGGCCTTTGACACTGAATACAACATAGAATCTACCAGGAAAAAAATAAGCTCATTCATATTCTGCCTGAAAAACAGCATAATAAGGCCTTGTGTTCCTCTCTGTGGATCAGAGAGGAATGTTTTTCTATTAAATCTTAATACATTGAATACTGCTTCTGTCATATAAAATGGACTAAAAGATTACAACTCATAGTAGAGAGAGTAGATGGCTAATTTAAAAAACTGAAAAACAGTACCTACATCATTTTGAGAGATGCTGTACTGTGCAATCCAATATTAGGCATTATATGCTTTTATTTAAAAAATATAAACACCCTCCACCCCTTGTCAGTTTTCAAAATAGATTTGCATAACATGCTTTATTGATTTATGGAAGTCTGGTCTGGAGTGTGTTGAACATGACGTCTAGCCTATTTTCAGTATGAAACAGAAATGCAAGAGCAGGGAAAGTGCTGTCACAGCTTTCATCCGACAATACAGAATAAACTAAATTCTTTCACTTTCTGTGACAAAAAAAGAAAAAAGTTGCAGTTTTTAGATTTCCGTTATCCACATAGATCTTGGAAATGCTGTCAGAGGCAAAA
The DNA here is from genome assembly GCA_013397755.1 of Cnemophilus loriae. Lineage (NCBI taxonomy): Eukaryota > Metazoa > Chordata > Aves > Passeriformes > Corvidae > Cnemophilus > Cnemophilus loriae. The sequence continues at coordinate 1,007,416 of VZTF01004847.1, read as the reverse complement.
GCCATCTGCGCAGAGACCTGGAGTTCCCATACAGCTGCTCTGAACATACTTTGTTAATCAGAATTAGAGGATATTACAAGTACTGTTGTAGGTTCTAGTCTGCCTTGTCTTATAGCAAAGGAATCACATAATAGGATACATTTATACCTAATCCCATTATCAAGTAGCAAAAGCCTAGTGCTGAACTAATAATCCTTTCTTGCCAGCATTAATTATTAGTGGATGCTGGTATTTTTCTCCCCTGTTAATGAGAGAAAGAATCAGGTTGCAAATCTGAGAGCCCTTTACAGAAAACTTTCAGCTGGCAGCTCGTTGTGTTTTTAAACAAGTAATGTTACGCTGTTAGTGCTCCAACTGTCCCAGCCATTCCAGGAGTTCCAGTGCATAAGGACACAGAGAAAAGTCCCAAGTTGGCTCAGCAGTTTTTCAGATCAAAGCCAATGCCTCAAACTGCATGGGGAAATAAACAGACATTCCACATCATGAAGTACTTTTGTTATACACTCTTGGAAAATAATTAGGCTGCTCATTTCTCCACAGCATCACTTTGTTTTTCAAGACAGTACAGTAAAAAATATATCAGGCCAGTATCTAATATAAGAGTTAGGCACCAAGGTCCTTCTCCAAAACAATTATTCATAGCTTACTGGGCAGTAGAAGCAGAAAAATCCTGCATAAATCCTGCCATGCTTAGCTAAGAGCAGCGAGCAATATGCAATTTTCCATAAATTAGAACTTTAATCACAGCTGTCAATCACACATCTTTAAAATGCAGATGTATTGTTTTCCATACCTCCCAGCAGGTCTCCTCAACTTCATACCATTGCCTCAGTCTAGAGTACTGAATTGCATCCATCTGCTTCCCAGCTCTGTCCTGGTCAAAACCTCATAATAGGTAAAGTGGTGAACAGCATCATTATTATAATACTATACGATGCCTTCTGAAGAAGACATTAACCACCCAGCTCCTGTACTGCCTATTTTCTCTAATGAAAAATAGAAGATTAACTGTTTCAGCCACACTTACTGCAGTCGTTAAAAAGGGGTGAAAATAGTTCAGCACAGTTAGCTGATGAAACTAGCAGAAAATGTAAAAACTATTGCTTAGACAGATAGGGGAAAAAAAATATACCTATTGGCATAGCATTCCAGTTTAAAAGTGATTAAGAAACATCAGGATAGCAGTGATGTCCCACTATGCCTCCGTCCTTTTGGGTCAGTTTCTAGTACTGGAGATCTTTTTTTCTTCTTGAAGTGTGTAAGACTGGAAAACTATATGCCAAATTTCAAACTGGGTTTCATAATGCTACATTATGAAAAGCTCTTGTTTCTCCAAAGCATTGGTATCTAATCAGATGTGGATCAGATTAGATTACTTCTAGATTAGATTCCAAAGCACTAAATACTCAAAATTCAGGTCAAGTGTAATGATTCACTTGTCTATTTTTTTATGACCTTGGTAATCTGCCCTTTCAGACTGCAATCATCTCAAGGCACTACAGAGAAACTTCACACTTTGATTGGCCATGAGCTCATGAGTGCACTCAGAGTCCTAAATTCTTATTCTTCCTTGCTTCCAGGTGCCATCTCCAGGTAAATATTAGTCATAGACAACATTCTTTCTTCATGACACATCTCTACTATGATTTACCCAACAACATTGTATCACAAGATTGTCTCTCTTCAAACTAATCTTCACCTCAAAATTCTAAGAACCCCTGCTTGGTCATTTTTTATCTGTATTATCACCTAGATTAACAAGGCTCAAACTGAAAGATGTGTCTCAGAAATTTAGGTATTCAGAAGGCTTCCTGAAGATGTAATGTCTGCCTGAAGAAGATTATCTCTAATGGACTTTCTCAGAAAGCATGTAGTCTCTGACGGGGAAAAGCTGCAATGATGCACAGCCCTTTTCTCTTAGTACCCTGACTGTCCCTATGTCCCTCTCCTCTCCTCTCCTCTCCTCTCCTCTGT
>VZTF01004847.1:958927-1005138 GCA_013397755.1 Cnemophilus loriae | reverse complement strand
CTCTCCTCTCCTTTCTCATTCCATTAAAATTTTGAAGATGAGAGACTTCCATTCCTTAAGACCGATTTATCCTTCAGAAGGTAAGTGAAACCAAATAAAACACCACAAAACAAACGTGTGAGTCAAGCCATAATTCTCAAGTCAGTTTTGGCAAGCATAAAGAAGCAAAATAACTTCAATTCCAACATACTGCATGGAGTATCTGCTTGTTTATAGCACACATCTGTTCTGAAAAAGATTTATATAAGTAAAAAGATCAATGCACAAGTCTTATCTTATGGAAGCGATGCTGTTGAAAGGGTAGAAAGTCAATCATCACATGCTTCTACAGAAGATCAGTCTGTCCACTTGGAGACCAGGATCACAGTGCAGTTTTAATTTCTGGAGGTGTAAATCACAGGAGAATATACATTTTTTGAAGATGGTTGTCTTTTTCTGGCACACAAAAAGAAAACTAAGTGTTCAGGCATGAGCAGCAGTAGCAATAAATATTCAGCACTCTGATATCTAATTCCTAAGCATTTATAATCTAAAACACTGTTTTTACCAACAGTCTGTTTTGGCATGGTCCCAGTTTTTATCAATGACTTCCAATTGCAGATGAACCACCAGAAAACCAAACAGTATATTACTTCTGGACTTTTGTCTTTGTCATTATCAAAAATAATTGTTGTCTTTCACTGTATAAACCAATTTTCTAAATGTTTAAATGTTGAACAGGAATGATCCCAAATTCTCTAAGCTAATTCCACTTTTTTTTTCTCCTCAGAAAAGACCAATCACATAAAGGTTTCCCTCCCTCCCTTCCTATCTTCCTCTCTCCCTCCCTTCCTCCCTTCCTCCCTCCCTTCCTCCCTTCTTCCCTTCCTTCTCCTACACAATCTCTGCCTCCCATTACTACAATATTGTCTAATATGAAATTGGTAACACTCAGGCCTAGCTAAGACCTAACCAAGGCAATTTTACACCTGCTATTCCCTGTTGGAATAGTCACTGTTGTTTTAAGAAACCCATTCTCCCCAGAGGAAAAAGCACTCTATCTTTCCAATACACTCACAATTTCTGCTGCAATTCGCTGATCATTATCACCATTGTTTTCGTCAGTGCGGTTATGTTATAGGTCTGCTTTCATTGAATCATTTTCTTCTCATAAATCATTTCATCTCTCACCAAGCTGCAATATCACACTTGGGCTGTACAACAGAAAAAAGGATGGATGGTCAGAATAGATGCGGCCAGTAAACCAGACATTTAGAGGTCTGTATGCTCTTTCAAGTGTAGCCAACATATAACATAATTTTATAACTTAAAAAATGTTTGATTTCTCCTTTTAGACTTCCTGCTTTTCAATGCACAAAGTTTCATACTGTTAGTCCCTCAAAATTACTTAAAATATAGGCAGATCCACAGATGGAATCGTGTATAAAAAAGGTATCCTGGAAAATCATTTTAAGCAGTACATAGAGTCTCTTTAAATATACGTATTTATGGGGCCAATAAGAAATTACCAAAACACTGTAGGTAGGCTGCGTGTCTCCTCACAGAGGGGGTCTGGTACTTATGAAGACTCTCATACTGCTTTCCAAGCAGAATTTAGAGCTGTCACTGAACAAGTTTAATCATTCCAGAACAAGAAACATCAACATTTTAATAAATTGTATGGTGACCCGCAAAAAGACACTGTGCTAAGAACTAAATAGAAATTGTGCTCTCGCAGTTGGGTTAGCTTTATCAAAACCTGTGGCTTTGGACTAAACATGGAAAAACATTTAGGTAACAAGCTTTGCAAAAGGAATGCAATTAGTAAAGTTAGATATACCAAAAAAAGTCTCAAAGCATATCTGGGGACCACAAAAAAGGTAACTCTACTGATGGTATTATTTTCATGTTGTCATTTCTTCCTCAAAAAACAGTAAGTTATAAAGACTACTATCCTTTTTGACAGATACATCATACAGAAAACACCTTCTGCTCTAGCAGAGTCGAATTTAGATTTTGCATTAGACGATTACCTGCCTTAGGTCTTTATTAAAATAGGAACAACAATTCTTAACTTCAATAAAAATTAAATCCCAGGAAGTGTCTTAAAAGGATCATATACAGTGGAACCTCACTATTCTGAGCATTTGAGACCTTTTACCATTTCAGATGACGGAAATTTTCTGGTGCTAAAATGTGATTGCTACTAGCATGTTCTTCTACTTTTTTTAATAGAATGTGAGAATTTTGACACAAGATATAATATGCAATAGCTTTAAAATGAATGTACTAAGTGCAGACAAACAAAGGGCCAGATTAGCAGCACAGGAAGCACCAAGGTAATGCTCAGATGAGATACAAAATGTACCTTCCATGACACATTCTAAAAATGGTTAGACAGAAAACAAAGGGAATTTCTCTCTTGTGGTTATGTAGCATGGACAGGCATTAGGAACAAGAAAGAAGCAGCAGAGGTAACAGGTAAACAAAGCCCACATCAGTGTGTTTTATCTTTCTCTGCACTGACCTCCCCAGAGTCCACAGCACTATTGGTGAAAAAAGAACACGACTTCTTTTGGTTTTGACCTGGTGCTCAAGTCATTACCCTGTACTTTCTGTAGCCACGTCTACATTTTGAACTCCCTTTGCAGAAGTTTTAATTAGGTATTAGACTGAGTACTTTAGCGTTTCTGCACCCACCAATTGTAGTGGTGGCATCAGAATTTGTACGCTACTTGCACTGGTAACCATACTTAATGGGTTTCTTTTTCATAAAACAGAAATTCAACCATTTCCTTTTTTAAAACAAATAAGATACAACACTTATTCCCCAAAGATGTAGCCCTTTTTTTTTTGCCACAGTTTCAATGCTTTTAGGATTTAAAAATAAATCCATGAGTTGCTTCCTGACTAAAATATAATTAAATCTGAGTTTATTAAGACTGCTTTTATGTTACATTAAACAGAGTATAACAAAGACACAGAATTTACACAATTAGAATCAAAAAATCTTGTGGCTAGACCTTAGTTAAAAAAGTAAATTACAATAATTTATGTTATTAAATTTTTTTTAAATCTTTGTGTGTTCCAAATCAGGATAAATTGCTCATCTCTATCAGTACTGAACTGTGTGTGTGTGTTTTTTCTTGTCCTTTCAAGGATGCATTTAGAAATATATGTATGTATATCTGTACGTTTGTTCACAAATAAAAATGAAGATGTTGCAAAATACTTTAATAGCTATATCTAAAAGTCTAGGACAAGTAAATGCACAAGAAAATCTTCCATGGACTAAACAGATGAGATCCCAGGTAGAGATGGTAGATCAGACTCTATATTTGCTAATGCTTTTACTCCACCAAGGCACAAGCAACTGTGTTAATATTTTTTCTAAAGTGTGAAGAAAGCAACATGTTGCCTCGTTACCAATTCTGATACAGAAGCAGGAACCTGATTCTGTTCTCATTTGGAGATAAAAGCCATTTTTGGGTAAATCGTGCATAACTCTCCTGAAATCAATAGGTTTAAAACAGTGCAAAATTGGGATGAAAGAGAAGACTTATATCTTTCAGCTGCATAGAAAAACCATTTTCATGATATATTCCATAAATTTGCAGGAAGCTTACATAAAATTTTCCATTTAGGCAATTTCCTGTAGCATAGCTAATTACTGTCATCTAACTAAGGGGAAACATGTAATTGCAATATGACTCACTAGAACATTAAACTACTCGACAGAAGATATAGTTTGCATAAACAATCTCAGCAGCAAATTAATCTTTGAACATTACTGTTCTCTATTTATTTCAATATTTTGCAGAGATATTTAAAAACAGAAAAACTGCTTATGGTTAAAGCTCAAGATCAGGAGGATGTGTGATGACTTCTTTTCTCAATGTCGCTGCCAAGTTGCCATAGTAGACACAGGATTTTAAGTATAAGGTTTTCTGCAATAATATCTCCCGCATATTTCAGTGCCTATTTCTGGGCAGGCTGAGATATGTCTTAATTTTGATAGAACTCAGAAGCTCCTACCTTTTAGGGACCCAGAGACAGGCATTTCTTCTCTGCTGTTCATGGGATCACTTGCTGAACATTTTGACCACAACTGCCAAGTCAACACAAGGTAGAAGATACAATACTTCAGCGCATTAGACAAACCCAGGGGATGCAGAACACCTGCTTAGGCTTTTTCTCCATATCAAGAAAAGAATGTCATTGCAGAGCTCCAGGATGAAGTTCTTCTCTGTGTAGGTTAAAAGTGTAGGAGGGCTTTACTCTAAAGCCTGTTGGTGGATACTCAGTTTTTCTTAAAGGTTAAGTCACCTCTGACAGTTGAAGTTTCCTCAGATCAGCACTCAGACTTTTCCAGATTAAGTTGTGGCACTCTCAGGTATTCCAGCTGTATCCAGCCTATTGATAAAAGATGTCACCTTTCCCTGCAAGCCTTGCCTACCTTACATGCCTGTGCGTCCGGGCTGTGACAGTACTGCTGTGGTGGTGGGGTGTATGGGGAGCATAGGAGCACAAGACTGCAGGGCCTCTTCGGTGACAAAGCACTTAAAAAGTTTGGGGATAGTCAGATAGATACAGTCAGAATACCGCTGATGTCCACAGACCAGAATTCCCTTCAATACTGGAAGTGAATAGGATTGTCCTTTAAAGCTGCTAGATTAATTTTGATGGAGTGCACAGACTTTGAGAATTAAAACTGTTAACACAGCTCTGTCACAATATGAAATTCAATAGTTGCTTATAATCTGTCAGTTCTGCTACTGGAGCCTGCTTACTGTCGACTACCATTAAAAATCTTTTGTTCTCATTATCAAAGCACAGACAGCAAAGGGGAAAAATGAAAGCACTAGCAACTGAAAGTATTAAGCATTAATTACATGCTTTCTTTTCAGTTGCCTTTTAGAGGGCAGTGGTTATCCTATTCAAGGGGCAGTAAGGAAAAGTTACAGCAATTGCAACTGCAACTGCTGCTGTTGCTATTGAAACCTAATTTTGTTTTGTGAAGATAAACCAAAACAAGCATGTAGAAAACAGGACAGAAAAGCTAAGATAACCTGCAGCTTTTCATTCTGGTATTGATTGGTTTTCAGTGCTGGAACACCTGGTCTAACAAACCTTCCCTCAAAATTAGATTGCTCCTCTGGTAGCAGTTCCTGTCTGCAGCCTCCTCCGATATCTGAAGACAAGTGCTCCTTTCTAACTCTGCTTTCTGAACTACCCAGGTGTGTATGGATCCTCATCTTCTGGATGAGGACCAGAAGCATCCGGCTTTGCCATGTGCTTTGTACTGAAGCTCTAAACATGAGCCTGTCCTCTCCTTCCTTATATCAGTGTTCAGAAGGGCACAAGCAACTCAGACAAAGCCAGGTAAAATAAAACTGAAAAAGCATTTCAGTTAGTAGAAGACTGTCCTACATATTCTTCAGCTAAGGGGCAATCTGCCAGTGCAAGTAGCCAAACAGACGAATAACTTTTGTCTTGAGCAGGAGACTAAAAAGATATTTCTGAACTATTTGGATCAGTATCCAAAAAGGCCCAACGAACGAAGGAACTTCCAAAACTGCTGCAGTAGACCAAAAAGGGGATTCAGCTTTATTTCACTACACCATCCTGGGAAGCTGAGCCAGGACAACTGGGCCGAATCCTTTCCAGCACAGTAGGTACTTCTTTTATAGCATGACTGACAGAGCAAAAGAGGAAAGATGCTTGAGGCACTGCTTTAAAATGATGTTGCTAAAGTCTTCTGTTTTCCTGTTTCAGTGCCAGATACATGTCACTGGACACTTAAGAGTTGTGTCTAAGGCTAAGAAGGCTACAGTGCTCTGCTACCCAACTTTGGTCTGCTACATCTACTCAGGTACTCAGGCTGAGCCTGGGCTGATCTAATGTGGCCCTCAAAAGCCACGGAGATGAGGGAATCTAACCTTCTTAGGACATGCCCTGGACATCACTTGATGCTGATTCTCTCTAACTAGTACTTGCTTATTCCTGCAGTTCTTGTATGCTTGTCTAATATTTAGATCTGTATTGTTTTCAGAATGTAACTTGACATCTGTTGGCTGACATTCAGAGGAAAGAAAGAAAAAGTAATGTGAATTTAATGCTATAATCAGAGTTTAAAATACCTGTAAATTAATTCAATATACTGACACTTCTTTATTTTTCCATTAAAAAGTTTGCAGTTTTTACTGAAAACTGTTTCCTTCTAACCCCCACGCAGATTTGTTCATCACAGACAACCTAGTGACTGCTTCATTCTCTACAATTACAAACACAGGAGTGTTTAACCTGATTTATGGATATACTTTGAAGCCACAACTCTTTTTCATGAATGAAAATAAGTAACAGAAAAGAAATTTAAAAGAGTACCAATTTCTCAAGCATTCCTACAACTTTATCATTACTAAAATTCACAAATAATACTAAATATAACCACAGAAAATGAATGTTTACATAAAACTAGGAGAAAGAGTTTCTAATTCTGCAGCTTCAGAAAGATTTTATTGGAAATGGAATGTAACTCTAAATAGAACAAGTATCAGCATAATAACCATTAATTGCTACTAAATAGACTTACATTTTTCTCACACAGATCAGCGAAGTGTGAGGGACAGCAGCTGTTATCTATGCATCTGCTAAGATGGCCATGTATTTTAATGGATTTCCTAATGTGATTAAACACTGAAGACCTCTACCAGAAAAATATCAGATTTGGTTTTTTTTTCCTGAATATCCTTGTTCTTTGAAGAGAGGTATATAAAGACACTGGGAAAAGACCAGGGATCCACTCCTAAGATTACTGCTTATGTGTCCAATAAAATACAGAAAACAATATGAAGTGTTGTATTCTATTCTCCTTGCTTACAAAAATGGGATTAAGTCAACGCTTTCCTGAGAAGGAACGGCACAACTGAACCTCAAACTCGTATATTGTAATATGGAGATATTTCCTCTATTACTGGACATTCTCTTCTACCTAGCTCAAACACAGTTTCTATTACTCACATTAACCTTTCCACCTCAGCATTTCCCAAGGTGACCTGCATGGTGTGAGCATAAACTGGCAACGATCAACATCCATTCGTGTTGACCAAATTACTACAGCTTACGCAGGACAGCGAAGAAAAGGCCTTGTTTTATATAGCACATCATTATGCCCTTCCCAAATTTTCCAAAATAAAAACAAATGCAACACCATTCCTTAGTAAGACAGCAGTGTCTTTTGGCTGTAGCCTCTCTGTTCAGATCTAGTCTTTTCACAGACACACTAAAACCACAAAGCCCAGTTCACACCTGTTACTTTTGTTTCAGTGCAACTCCAGTAATTCTGCACATAAAAGTGGAATTACACTGGATTTGCTGCTGGTAAGGGAATAGAGCCTGTTATTCGACACATCATCAGGGAACCCTACTTATTTGGTAGTCGATGTCTGTTTTGTCTTCTCAATGTGGGAGTTTCCATGGATGTAACATCTTTCATCCAGCAACGCCCCCGGGAACTCCACAGGCATCTCCACGGCTGTTCAGCGCAAACTGTGCTCCATGGCAGTATTTGAGGAAGAACAACTTTGGCCTAGACAGTTGCCACCTAATTGCCACTGAAGTCAGAGGATACATCAAAAAGGAAGAAGCTTTGGTACGTAAGGACACCTTTTTTATCACAACATTTGTTACGAAGCAGAAATTGATACCAAAAATGGAATTTCAATTAAACTGTGCCATTTATATCCAGCCTGAGGTTGCTCAGGATGTTTGCTGTGCATGACATTTATAGATCCTTCAAACTGCCAGATTAGAGATAGTTGGCATGGAGAAATAATAAAAATATAAAACTGAATCAGCTCTTTTCCTTCGTTTGTTGTTTAAAATTCAAAAGGCATTTCTAGGCTTACAGTGATTGAGCTCCTTGGTTATTTCTACATAAAAAGTCAGAGATGGTAAAACATTGTAAAGCAATAACCTGCAGCTGAGTTGTTCTTCATGCTCATTTTCTCTGTTTTGTAACAGTTCACATACTGTGACTGACTCAAAGTCCCATTCTAATATAACTACGCTTTATCATTTTTAGCCAATAAGGTATAATGCAGTTTGGGATTAAAATCCCATAATACCAAAATACCAGTTTTTTAAAAAGTAGATTTGAAAAAGTAGAATCAATCTCAGCCTGCCTTGATTTATTTTTTTTTTAGATTTGAGTAACAGTACTTGATACAATTTCCAGGACTTCCAATATATAATTCATTCACAGTCATATAAATCTGGATATTCCAAACCTTTAAAAATCTTTATGAAATAATTTCTGGCAAGATATCAATAAAATGGAAGCCTGAAACTACAGTCCCAAGTGAGATTTCAGAATGCTAAAATATTCTCCTCTGCACTGAACGTTTTAATATATTTTTAAGTCTCTGGATTTCAAAACAGCAGAAAAAGGGCAAAGGTTCAAGCTTCAGATCTGAAGAATGATTTTATTTATATAATCAAAATATTTTTTATTATTAAAACTTTCCCAAAAATCACATCAAAAGTGATTGGAGGTCTTCCAGGACTTGAAGCTCTTGCAAAATGTTTTTACCAGATGAGCGGGTGCACTGAGAAAGTACTGCAAAAGTTTAGTTTAAGTCTGTTTGCATGATGAAATCTCCTGCTTATACCAGTTTTCTTCTGAAGAGTGAATGATGCTAATATCCGACATGAGAGCTGACAGTGCATAAAACAATTTGGGCTGCACTGATACTGCTCTGCTCCTCGTTGCACAAGCGTGTCCCAGTAATACAGTCATATTCTTCATTTCACCTTTGCTGTTGGACCCATTTTCTTTCTCTTTTCCTCTAACACTGTTCTTTTTTTATAGTTCTCATGCCGTGGGGGCGTCCTAAGAAACTGTAAATGTCGGCCAAGGACAGTGACCCAGAATAGGATTCATACTTTCCCTCGGCACATCTGAGGCCAGAGTTTTATGGGGTAAGCCTAGAAACCTCCCTGCCTGCTGCTGCTGCAGGTCACAGGGGAGCTGTGGCACTGGGCAGCCCACTCACCCTGCAGCCCGTCCCCGAGGCACTCCTGCGCCTCTGCACTCCTCACAGAGTGACAAGCAGGGCAGGCAAATCCAAATCCAGCTCTTTGGCTTCATGGTGTCGGGAGCCCACGCACAGCTGAGTGCTGTCCCTACAGGGCTACAAGTAATCTGCACAAAGGGACATTCTCCGTCCTTTTTGTGAAACTGGGCACTTCACGCCAAGAGTGAATATTTCATGATTCATATGCAAATTCAGAATACAAGACTGAAAAAAATATATACAATTAGCAAGCTAGAGCTTTGCTAACAGGATATAGAAGACCCAGCTCTTAGTCCATACTCTTCAACAAGGAGTTGAGGAGTTTTTACGTACATTGCCTCAACTGACACTTTCCTGTATCATTTAGGGAATATAGTATTTCAGGCAGAACTAACATTCCCAGGAGCCATAGGGTGGTAGATACAGCTTCAGTCACTGGGCAAGTTTCCAAGAGCTTCTGGGTACATATCTGCACCTAGTTCTAGACATAACTGGGTGAAAATTTCTGAAGTCGGTGACAAAACTCCCATTTGTATCCATATGGGAAAAACACTACATGAAGGAAGCGATGTGCTCAGGCAAGCAGAAGTTTTTACTGACTCGGATGTAACAAAGAAAAAAGAAACAGTTCTCACCACCACAGAAATTTACAGAAGGCTTGATGCAATCTTGCACTCACTATTTAAGCAAGTGGTATTGGTAGCCATGTCTGTCCTAGCTTGCGTGGTGGCTGGTGGTTGTGATCTTACACATGACAGCAAACTATACAAAAAAGTTTCAAATTACTGTTAGTATTTGTTGAGAATTCATAGAACAAGACAGAAAATCCACTGGCTTACCTGTGAACAGGTTAAAGTACTTTCGCTGTCTGTGGGTACTGGTGTTTCTCTTCATTTGTATGGTAAAATTAAGATCAGGATGGCTATTAAATTGAAAAAAAAATACTTCAAATCAGCCTCATGGTAGAAAGAGTAATGGTAGAAATTGGAAGAGGAGATATTTTCATTACAAGAGCAGGTGAAACCATTTCTTTTAATCATAAATTTAGGGAGCCTGATAAGGGATTTATGTGATTCTGAACCTTGAAATATAAAAATTGCTCCTATAACCTATTCAGTTCTGCAATTTCCCATCATTTCAGTGTCAGACGCAAGACTTAATACTTGGAATTTGTCTTAGGCTTACCAAGCAATCTTCCAGGCTAGTGTAAAATTGCCCCCGTTGGATAGAAGTGTTTTTTAAATTAAGATTAAATGTGATTACTTTTCCAAAAAAAGTACATGTTAAGATGAAATGTTACATCTGTATGACTCTACATTTCTGGATTTTTTAATCTGTTTTTGAAACTGTATCTGTAAGAACTAAGGCATTTCAGAGGAGCAATAGCATTTTTTTAAATTTTCTATTTTATGTGCTTAGTTTTATGTGAATTTAATATAGTTTGCACGTGTGCATTTGGGCATGTCCATACACATTCATATGTCTGTGTGTGATATAAAAAACTTATGGCAAAAGAATATTCAGATTCCTATTTCAGACATTCAGAAATCAGAAAATGCTAGAATGGAAGCTGTCAGTGCACCAGCATTAGCTCCCTTATCCAGAAGTAAAAGTACCAATAGATACTTTTTCACTTTTTAAATGTTATTTCTGTTTCTCCCAAAGCATCACAATGCTCTGCACAGACACATATGGATTTCTACTAGTTCCACTCATGCATAAAACAACTCTTGTCAGCCTCTAAGAAAACGCACGCGCGCACACAAATGATACACTTGTATTATCATTATAATTATTATTAAATAATTTCATAATTTTATCTTCAATTCCATATTCATACTCTTATTTAAAGAGGTATTACCATTTTCTGTTTCATGCATACACAGCCATTTAGAACACAGGAATTAGGAGGATACAATTATTCCTCCATCAAGTTTCCTTCTCACTTTTTCCTGTCCTTTGGTTGTCTCCCCAGCTCACAGCTCTGAAATTCCTGTTTTGCCATAGTGGTATGTATCACAAAAATCACAGCTCTGAAGCAGCCAGCCAGAGTGGTTGGCTTTATAGTACTCTAATATATGAAGTGCTCTGTCCTCCAGGCATCTTGGTTACCTTGCTGTCTTTCTCCTTCTTACACTAAGGGAATTGCAACATCTTCCAATTACCACTGATGCGTGGATGTGTTGTACATGTTTCTGACTTGAATATCATTCATTTGGTTTATTATGATATCTAAGACCATCTGAATTTGAATTCGCTTTGTTCTAGTCAAAATACAAGAAAAAAAACCCAGCACCTACCGCAAAGAGCTTACACTAAAAGTAGACACAGGGAAAGGGAACGTATGCAGCACCTGTCAATAGTTTGAGCAACTACTTTATGCTAGGAGCTCCCTAATCACATCAGACATACAAGAATGGATAAAACCCCCAATTTCTTCAGATTGCTGTTGTGCTTCTTCCTCTTCAGAGTTACAATGCTGGTGCTAGAGAAATCCCTGAGAAGACTTTCCAACAAATCATCTAATGCCATATTGAATTGAGTGATGCACAATCTCTTGGGGATCTTTCATCCTGGCAAACTGACCTTGGGCCACCAGTTACTGGGCAGTGGTGCTGCCTCTCAGTGGTGGATCAAACCGACTAGACAGTTCTTGAAAAACTCACAGGCTGATATAGTGCAACTTTTCTAAGCAGCCCATACCAGTGAGTGACTGTCCTCATGAAAAAAATGCACCTTATATCCAGTCAGAACCTCTCTCATTGCACTTCATGCTCCTTGTCTCTCATCATCCTGCCACGCACTGCTTTGTAGAGTCTGGCTCACTCTCTTTGACACAGTCCCCACTCCCCACAGTCCCCAGATACTGGCAGGATGCTGTTAGGTGCCCCCAAAAGAGGCATCTCTCCTCCAGACCAAAGGAACTCCTTTCCTTTTATCAGGGTCCTTGTATTGGGGGGTGGGAGGGGGAGGAAGGAGGTGGGGGGCGACACTGAGTGTGCCATCTAAATGTGGTCTAACAAATACTGAAAAGTTATACAGAGAAATTATCTAATAAAGGTTGCAAATGTTTTCACATATGCTCACTGATTTACAAAAGAAACTGCAAGCTGTGCAGGTTTAATGCCACGACTTAAAACTGAGTTTGCCCTGAACCCTGAGATTATACTCAGATTGTGGCAATTGGTATCATAGACTCCGAAACTTGTCTCTTCTGCAGACAAATGCCTGATTCATAAAGCCATGTGAACTCTAACTTAAAAATAAGTCACAAGGCTCCTCAGAGCAATGTAGATGCTAGAACACAACATCAAGCACCGGCTTGTCCCTGTGCTACCTAAAGTCTTAGGTGAGGACTGCAATCTGAGAGAGATGTTGCTTAAAGTGTATCCTAGCCAGCAGTGTTAAGACAATTCAGTGTTGATACACTCCATTTTCATGATAAGAAGCATTTGCAAATGAAGCAGTATTTTACCAGGACTGTTAAAAGGTAAATAAAGTTGAAGAAAAGTACTGTAACTCCTGCATTTTAATGATATCGTCCTGGCTGGAAGTGTCCACATAGGGAAGAAATGGTTTGGATTGCTAATGTGATCCTGTGTAATAGGAGCTTCTAAAATAACCTTTATGTAAGTGATACTACATTTTTGAGGGTGAAGGATAACATTGCAAAATGAGAGACCTAAAATTAGGTGCAACATTTAATGAATAATAGATTTCTGGAAACTAGTAGAGAGTATCTGTGGAATGCAGAAATTCTGCTCCTTATATTTAGGCAGAACAGAAAAAGAGGCCATCTTGAGTTCTTAAAAAAACTTAACTTTTTGAACTACACTCCAGGAATCAAATAAAAAGATGATGTCTATCTCCTTTATTAACATTTTCAACATAGTATCATTTGCTGTGGTTATCAGTGGTCTGTAAAAAACACTCTGGGAAAAAAACCCCAACTTTAGTTAATAGGAGAAAAGTAATCTAGTTATGATCACACCCGTCTGAGTTTTGCTAGCTAACTGGAGATTTGCTGTCCTCATCACTATAGCACTGCATTTCAGGTCTGACCTGGGCCTACCATATTAGTGTACGTGTAGCCAGCACACTTGTTAGGTTAGATCTCATTTGAGCAGCAACACAGTATCTCAAAAAAACCCAAACCTCCCAGTAAAAGTACATCAGTTTCACCAACCACCTAAGTCCATGAATGGTTAATTCATGTCAGAGTATGTTACACTACTTTCAGAATAACCACTGTACGCTCCATTAAGGTCTGGCAATCAGGTTGGAAATGCAGCCAGGTATCCTGGCATACCAATGTGTGGAGAGAAGGGCTGGCACTCTCGGGCTGCAAGGTTAGTGGGTATGAAGCTAATCTAGTTCTGCATAGCCTCCCTGCTTGCAACATCACTGCATAAACCACAGTCAGAAATCATGGCCTGACTCCAGGAGTAGAGGAGAGCAGCATGGTAGAACGGTGCAGGGACAGGTATTTCAGAAGATGGCAGGGAAAATGGTGTTGGTCATACTTAGGAATGCAAGACCTCTTCAGCAGTAAGAGCAAGAACCACAGCCATCGCACAGATCAGCGGGTACCCACACAGCGTGGAGGCTGCTCAGAGACCAGACAGGCAGGCCAAGATCAAATGGCAAAATCATGTTCCTTGGCAATGACATGGAGAAGTGGAGCTGGTATGACCCTCATTGGCAGGACCAAAAGAGCACTAATTAGCGGCATCTCAGTAGCTGAAGGTATCTCATCATCTTTTTTTTTTCCCAGAATGACGTGTTGATGACTTCAGCTCTAGGATGTGTTGCTGAGATAAGAGCCATGAATTTCAGTGAAAGCAGTACGTCCTCAGTGTCTTTGAAAACTGTGATAGTTGCTTTCATCTTAAAAGATGAATCATATGTCAGGTATGGCTTGGGTGTACCTTTGAAGAAAAATGCATGGAATAAAGTCAGCAACAGTTGTCTGTTGGTGCTGTACTAGAAGAATTACCAAAGCCTTGTTCCTTCTGTGATGTTAGCACCGGAGCATGTGCTTTGTCTCTGCTGTTCCAGCCATGAATCCTGCCAAAAACAACATAAAATGGTGTAATTTTCAAATCTGTTGTTAAATAATTGATTGTTTTACTGCCACCATGAGGACACCTTTAGAAACAATGCTTACATGACAGCAAGTCCTGGGCTGTGAGAGATCTATGATGCATGTTAATTAAAACTGCTAATTTAAAAAATATATTTCGGCAGTTGAAGATAAATAAATGCATGAGAGATTTGTTTCCGGAGTTCCTATGGTCTGAAATTACAGATGACAGTCCTTCTGTAGAGGGTGAGAGAATTCATTTAGATTAAATTATCCTTTCATTTGCTTTTCTAAAGCATCAGAAAACCTTCCTAACTGACATTTTTGCCTGTGTGTCGGGGATAACATTAAGAATAATTTTCTATGATTGTCTCTTCGACAGGCAGAGAACTCATTTTAATCAATACATCATAAGCTGTTATTACAGCTATTTTCTATCTTAATTCAGCCTGCCCTTCATAATTATGTGGGTTTTTCCTGTTTTTTAAAGCTCTGGATGGTGGCAGATTTCCACCACCTAGTGGGAAAAGTATGCACTGGCTCCTAAAAAGCTTTGCTCAGATTTCTTCTTAGTGCCTGTTTTAAACCTTCCCATTGTAAGCCTTTTTTACCAGCACTTATTACCAAAGTATTTGTCTTTTTTTTTCCACAACCTGCTGAATGTGCCAAGCTGTATAAAACTCTCCTTGAAGGTTTCAGACATTATATACTCCACAAAAAATATGTCTCAATATAGAGGAACTGTATGTCTGTGTTTTCAATACAGTGATTTGTAATGTGAAAGGCAAACTGAAAAGCTTAAAAAATTGAGGAAGATCTGCCAATGAATGTCACTGCTTCCCTTCCTCTGCTTCACAGGGACCCCTCATCCCCACTCAGGTGTATCCTCAAGTGCAAACTATGCCAAAAACCACTGTATTCATTCAGGCAATCTTCTGTGTCAGGATGCTCTGCGTTTTAGGCGCTGAGATTGAAATGACAAATCAAGTCAGGGGAAACTTCCAGAAAGGAGAAGGTTAATGAAAGGCAAATGCAATTGCTATTATCACCTCTTCCTATTTGCTGCCAGGAAAGTCTTGCACACCTATGGAGTATCGTCTTCCTTCCTACTTGTTCCAAAGTGAGCAAGATGATTCCTTTGGCTTTAGAAGAGAAAAAATTTGTTTTAAGGTCCAGCTTTGATCAGCAGTAAGAGCAATAGGGTTAAGAAGCTCTCTTCCTTTTACATCACCCAGATAGAATAATGACTTAGAAAGATCTTGTGCCCATTGATCCTAGTAGGATTTTTCTTATTGTTTTCCCTGTGGGGCAAAAAACATCCAAAACAACAAACACCCCAAAAACCAAAAAAACAAACAAAAAAACCCAAACCACGAACAAAACCAAAAACAACCCACAACAACAATGCCATTATCTGGTTCTTATCACTAGATGCCTCACAGTATTTAGCTTATCCTGATAATGATTCTTTGAATGTTACCATCATGCAGCTTTGTGTCAGCACCTTATTTCCAGCTGTCACCTCATTCATCTGTATTCAAAATTGAGATCTTCAAAACTCCAGCTAACTTGCCATGTAACTTTGGAAGTATGCAAACACACCTTTGCAGCAGAAAATTTTCCTGATCATCTGAATAGCCTCTCCTGACAATAGTGGTCAGTTAGCATCTAGTTCACAATTAAGGTCTGCCAGGATTCAGAAATGAGTTATTTGTACATCACTCTGTCCTACAGTATCCAATCTGCTCAGGTGTTTAGAGCTCCTGGAGTCTAGTGGAGGGCTACAAAGACGAGTAAGGGACTGAAGCATCACTCTTACAAGGAGAGCTGGGGGAGCTGGGCCTGCTCAGCGTTGAGAAGATATGACTGAGAGGGGATCTCATCAGTGTTTTTAAGTCTCTGACAGAAGAGTGTCAAGAGGATCGACCAGGCTCTGCTCGGTGGTGCCAGGCAATGGGACAAGAGGCAATGGGCAGAACTTGATGCACAGAAAGTTCCACCTGAATATGAGGAAGAACTTCTTTACTGTGCAGGTATGTTCCAGTGCTCAGTAACTTCTTTACTGAGCACTGGAACAGATTGCCCAGAGAAGCTGTGGATTCTCCCTGACTGGAGATATTCAAGAGCCATCTGGACACAATCCTGTGCTGTGCGCTCTGGGATGACCCTGCTTGAGCAGGGAGCTTGGGCCAGATGACCCTCTGTGGTCCCTTCCAGCCTGACCCATTCTGTGATTCTGTGACTTTCATATGAGGTTGATGTTTTTGCAGGAGGAACAAGAAAATGCAGTGCATGAGTAGCTGGCAAGAAATTAACAGCAGGTGAGAAGTACAGTCTGTGGTACTCATAAAAGAATCCCCCAGGAACAGGCAATTTAATTAGAAATGAGAAACCCCATTGCTTTTTTAGATATCTAACAAAGAACTAGAACTAAGCTATGCAACATAAATCATTGGAAACTACCATAAAGACTTTTTGCTTGTCAAGGACACCTGGAGATGGCAAGGAGAACCTGGATGGAAAGTTTTCCAAATAGTTATTGCATACCAAGTAATGGTATTAGTACTTGCTATTCCTAAGTAAAGGATAGGAGGTTGCAAAAATGTGAAGACTGCTGCCCTTTAAATGGAAACAGAACTCTGCACTGAGTTGCACAGAATCATCATGATATCTCTTACAAATAAGATGCTTCACTTCCTGCCAAGATGGATAGGTAAATTGACTATAAATACTAGTTACAATTCCTTATATACTAGGATGACAGCTTTAAGGAGACAAGCAAGAGTTTGTCTAGAAATATTTTAAGCTACAACAGGTTTCAATTGCTCAGAACAAAGAGATCAGTCAGATGGCAGTGATCCAGCGAGGACTGAGCCCAGATCAGAGGTCCTCTAGGAGGAAATCTGAATACAGAGGAGACTGCAGTCTCTCAGAAGGGAGAGGACTGGCCCCTTTTGAACAGATCCAGTTCACTCTGTAGTGTTTAACTACTCCTTTCAAGAGCAGAAAGAGGCAGTTTGTTGGCTACTTTGGGATGGCAAGTATTGCATAATAATAACATACTGAGACAGCCAGTGTAGCTATTTCAGTAGCACGATAGTAATTCAAACTACAAATCCCGGATTCTTATAGAAAGGAAAATGTAGAAAGGGTCCCTAAAGCATAATGGAGGACATTTATTGAAATAATTGGATTCATCTTTACTAGCCCTGTAGTGTACTGGGAAGGGTTTTTTAAGTGGCATAAGAAATTCTGCATCTCAAAATGAGTGGGTAGATCATGGATATAAAATTGACTCTTGGATTACGATAATTTTCCAGAGGGCCTACATCTCCCCCAAATCAATGCATATGGCTAAATGCATATGCCAAGGCGTGTGCCTCCATGTCAAGGATTGTCTAATAGGCTTAGCAGTACATTCTCCATTAGCATGGGAATGGCCATTCCAGTCACTGGCAAAATGTCGTTTTATCACAAATCTAAAGAAAAAATTGTGCTGAATAGACTAGTGCAGATCCAAGTTAACCACCTCTCAGAAAACATAACCCCAGCTCCCAGGCCTGGCCAATGTCACATGCTGAGCACAGAGCTCCTGCCTCGTCTGTCCCCAGGCAGGGCTGCATTTCCCATACCCATAGGGGCCACCACAGACCTTCCCCATGCACACAACAGGCTTCACTGCCCCAAAAAATGCCCATTCCTCACCTCCAAGGTGGGATGAGCTTCCTCCAATGACCCTACCCCAGCTGTGCCCCATACTTGGCCAAAGCAGATATTTGAGAGTCTGTATTTCCCAGGATTGTCAGACACGATTGTTCTGTCCATCTTTATCTTCCAGTGCAGGCCTCACCTGCTTGCTTGCTTGTTTTTTCCTTCCTTCCTTCCTGTGAAGAGGAATGCTGAAGGGATTGGGCACATTT
This sequence comes from Cnemophilus loriae, assembly GCA_013397755.1. NCBI lineage: Eukaryota > Metazoa > Chordata > Aves > Passeriformes > Corvidae > Cnemophilus > Cnemophilus loriae. Next base: position 987,082 of record VZTF01004847.1, on the reverse strand, counting down.
CAAAGGTCACTTACATTGTTTAATTCCTTTTTAGACTTGATTTGATCATGACCGCCCCGGGTGCACCACTGTAGTCCACAGCAGAGTAGCTTCACTGACCTTTAGGGTAATGGAGTCAGCAGTGATTGGATTGCAAATACTAAAAGGCATACTGGCACTAGTACATGTTTATGGTACATACTTACACGTGTACTAGATCATATTTCTCTGTTTTCAGGGTAATGTTTTTGACCGGCTGCACTTTTGCCGAGCCTTCCTGCTCTTTCTCCGTCTGCAAACCTGGTGAGTACATGACTCGACAACTTCTAACAGAATAGCAATAGGCATCTAAAAACTCATTAAAAAGGCATTAGCGCTGGTGGCGGGGAGTGGGGGAGGAGGAAAAGAAAAAAGACGAGAGGCTGTGAAGAAAACCTGGCTCCCCAGCCCGCAGACTGACCACCCGCGCCCTTTCGGCCGGGCCGCACAGCCCCACTCGCTTGCCCTCGTCCCTCGCTCCCCGAGCGCAGCCCGCCGGCCCCTCCCCGCCCCTTCCAGCCAAGGTGGTGCCCCGGTGTCCCCGGTGTCCCCGGGGTCCCCGCGTCCCGCCGGGGCCGCCCCGGCTGCCGCGGCCGCCAGGGATCGCCCGCGGGGCGCTGCTGACGGGGGTGGGAAAGCGGCGTGCTTCCAACGCGCCTGCCAGGAATGCTGCGCTGGCCGCTGCCTGCCGCCCCCGCTGCCCAGGTGCCTGAATAAAGGCCCCGAAGCATCTGCGCAGGCTGGAGGCTGCTTCTTGCGGATAACACAAAAAAACGTGAACGGCGTTAGGGAAGAGCTCTCAGATTCCGGAGGCTTTCCTCTTTCATCAGTTTGTCTCGACGCCTTGTCAGTACCACCCTTCTTCGAGGAGAAGGCCTTAAGTGAGTCCATCAGTATTTATTTATAGGTGCTGAATCACCTCCCTGGATTTCATTCACTCCCCGTGCACTTCAGCGAGCTGACTTGCTGCCCACAGCTGGGAATCCTCCTGCTGCAGATTTTTGTATGAAGCTGAATGCAGTTTCAGTCCAGGTCCTAAACACTATGACCTCAGGAAGCTGGAGCATTGATTCATCATATCCATGTCAAGCAAGAAGTGCAACCTAAAAGCTATTTCAGATCAAAATAGCAGCTCAGGCACACCAGTCTGAATGCAAGAAAAGACATTGAATCCATGTCATACCTTCTGTTTAAAAAAACCACTAAAAATATTGTTGTTATTACCTACATATAGAATCACAGAATCATAGCATGGTTTGGGTTGGAAGGGATTTTACAGATCATCTAGTTTCAACCCCCTGCCATGGACAGGGACACCTACCACTTGATCAGGTTGCTCAATGCCCCATCCAACCTGGCCTTGAACTCTGCCAGGGATGGGACATCCACAACTTCCCTGGGCAACCTGTTCCAGTGCCTCACCACCCTCACAGTAAAGGATTTCTTCTGTGTATCTAACCTAAATTTTCTCTCTTCAGTTTGAATCCGTTACTCATTGTCCTATCACCTTGGCTCATGATGAATATCCACCTATATAATATTGAGCACTCAGGGAGACTTCTTCTGAAGAAAATGTTTCAGTGTTGCTTTAAGAAAAAACTAAAGCTTAAAAAAAAGCCCCACCCTAAAAATGGGAAGTTAATGAATTATCCATGAGCTTTTGCTGAGGAGCAAAGAGTGTCTGGGAGTTTCAACATTTCGTGTCACCTTGTAGACAGACACGGTTTTCCAAAGTCAGTTATGTGAAGAAGATATTAAGATTAAATGAGCAGTGCAGAACTGAAAAGCAAACCCATAATTATTAATAGATATTTAAATTGGCAGGCAATCGATTTTTAAATTGTCCTTTCACCCTTGGTGAGTAATGCGGTTTGCCTCACAGTGATAAATTAGCAGCAGCACTGTGCTGTGACTGTTTCTACTGGAAGGTTCTCATTACCATTCAGGGGTTTTGCTGGCTCATCAGTGAATCGTGGACAGCATTTCGATTGCTGAAGTGTGGCCCAGAAACCAGAGAAAGGATCGGAAACAGAGTCTATAAAAGCCTTTTCTTAAATTCCAAGATTGATTGGGTTCTTGAATAGGACTAGGTTCTTTGGCCTCAGTGTTATTATTTCTCATGTATCCCAGAGGAAGTGACAGAACACTCACCCCCTCCATCCCTCTTTTTAAATCTTAGTATTCTTGTTAATCTGTCAGGAAAATAAGAACATTAACATGTAATGGACTGAATGTGATTTTTTCTTAATTGAAAAGAACAATCCCCTTAATCCCAGTAGCACTGGGCTGAGATCTAAGGTTTTGATCCAACTTTCATTATTCGCCAGCATCTCCAAGATAATTATACTAGCAACCTATAAGAAGATCAGGTTAAGCATCTTCTCGGACAAATGATTTTCAGTTACTAGTCAAAACGTAAATCTGTTTTTTAGTTGCTACTTGGCATTTGTTTTATCTAGGTTTTGCTTAATCAGAGTTCTAATTAGAACTAGTTGCAATTTTGTCTGTCAAAATAGATATTTTTAAAACAGTAAAGCTTTCACAGAGCACATTGCTTTGCTGCTGTTTCCAATGGGGTAGGTTCTGTATCTCAAGAACAGAAACTCCAGTCAGACAGGGTGAAATTAACAAGAAAACTTGGAATTTTGGACCTGAAAATTCATATTTGCAGGGAGTCTTGTGTAATTTTACAAGAGTATGCTTTGATAAAACAAAAATAAATTTTTGATCTTCAAAGACTTCAAAACCCCACGAAGCGGGATTTTGTTCCTCATATACTTCTAGTTCTGACAATAGTTCTTTGTTCAACATTACTCCACTCTGCTCATTTTTCAAATACCTTGACCATATTTAGGGTTCCTGGACAGTTTGGATTGTGTGCCACACACAACATGTCGCCTTCGAGAGCATGTGTTCTAACAAACTTGTGACAATCCTCTTGCCACTTCTGGTATTTTCTCTTCTCTTTTTCCAGATTCAGAGTTCGCACATCATCATTATTGTTTCTTATAACTCGTGTTCAGCTTTGTATTTTTACCAGTGAATAAAGCACATGAACTGAACTCATACTAGACTTTAAGAATAAATGTTAGATTAAAATTCCAAGTATCTCAGAGGGCAAAAAAGCTTTCTCAAGGTTAAAATTGCATTGCAGTTAGTATAATATTAAACAAATGAAGAAATGGAAGGTACAAGCTATCTTTCATGTTCACAAAGAATTGGTCAGTTGATAATGGGCTTAAATTTCATCAGGGAAAATTTTAGTTAGACTTTAGGAAAAATAGATTTAACTATGTGTTTAGTTGAACACTAGAAGGGGAGCCTCGTGGACAGTTCATTATTTGAATATTTTACTATGTTAATAGACAAGCCTCCGTCAGGAATGGTTTGAGTAAATTGAATGCTGCTGTCAGGCAGAGGGATGGATTTGATTGTCTCTCAGAATCCCTCTTTATTGTCTGTGCCTCATTTTCAGTTGAAGGTGCCCGCTGTTCGGATTTATGTAACCTTTGACATGGACAGGTGTCTATAAAGGATGTTTTGCCCTCAGTTCTTACATGCAGTTTGCAGATATTAAGCTTGAGCTGTTTCATTCTAGAGCAGCACAAGGCCAAGTACAAGCTGATATTCCCAAGGTAACATGACCCCAAGCAAGGCAAGCAAATGCCTGACCCAGCTGACCCTCTACTATTTAGTAATGTCTACTCTCCCCACAGACACTGTCAGATACTATTCTCTAGTCAGATACTGTCTGATGGTTTGATGGATAACAAGAACACGGGCTGATGTGGATACCTGGAACAAAGGAGTGAATTTCTCAGCAAGCTAACCAAGGCAAGAAACTATTTTGTCTACTGATATTACCTAACAACCTAAAGATTCAGCCAACACTTCAGGGATTGGTATGATGATGCCTTTGATGGAAGGTGGAGGTGTATTATTGGTTAAGCATTCCATGTTTTCCTCTTTGCTTACCAGCATTTTTCTAATATTGTCCAGGTTTATTCAGCAGAAAATTTCCTGAAACTGTGTTGTTGTTTCAGCAGTGATAGTACTTGCAGCAGACGAGTGTCAGTGGCATGCTGTGAAATCTATCTGAACCCTCTGTGCACTCTTTTCATTTACAGTGGACTCAGAGAATTACTGAAAGGTGGATTACTTTGGGTAGATACCTCTACAGCCTGCAAATAAGAGAAAAAGGGAAGCAGCAGTACTACCAAGAACAGCTGTGACTGCTGTAAGATGAAACTGTCAGATCATCTTGCTCCTCTTGTAATACCACACATTGCAAAGGCTCTTGAGATGTGCAGCTATACAGGAACAGAGATCTTACCCACATTTGTAGGAGACATTGAAACATCTATATACAGCACAGTGGTTACGTCACACGCAGTTGGAGCTCGACGTTTACTTAGCTGTTTGTTCGAGATAAGGATTAGGGGCCTATCAACTGAGCTGAAATTCTCTTCAGGGTCAGGTTTGTAGGAGGTTTTAAGAGTCAAATATTGGTTTGTTTGGGACTACCTCACTGTCAGTAGATTAGACAGAAAAGTTCCCCTAAAGGAGCTTGTAGGGGGTCCTCCAGAAAATGTTGATGGAGGGATTGTGGCACTCTGCTCTCAACCCTTGCTCTGATCTCATATAGAAGCAGTTCTGACAGTAAATGGATATTGTTAACTATTGTTAACTTGAGCTGAGAAGCCAAAGGCAGCCATGAGCAGTGCTGCCCCACATCCTCTGTGTCTGCAAGTATCTCCCAACAACACGTGTGTTTCAGCAGCAGCAGGATCAGCACTGGACCTTTGCACTTTTTCAGTCATTGATCTTAATTGCTGATCACCACAAGCAAAGAAGCAATTAAATATGAAAAGGATGATTTGAGGCCTCAGTCCTGTATGATTCTGAGCATGCCTGTAAGTTGTTATGACTCAGCTGGTCGTGAGTCTGGGGCAGTTGAGGTCACTCACCATCTTGCAGGATGAAACCGTAGAATGAAACAACAAGATGTCTAATCAATAGCAGAGACAGAAAAGGTGGATTTATTATGAGTACTGATTGAACAACCAGATTAAGAGTAATTGAGGATAACATCAGAGAGATGAGGAAACCTTCATTTCTTTGGGGACTGTTGCTCTAGTACACATTTTATTTATAGTTTCCTGCCAGAAAAAAAAAATCTATTGGCTCTTGGTATCAGTTTCTAGCGGACCATAGACTGCTCTGATAACTGCAGTTGCAATGAGGGACGCGACAAATCCACGTTTGAGATACACTGAGTGCCAAATACTAGTGTTTCTCCCCGGCTCACAAGTATGGATGTGTGTCAGTGCAAGGCAGGAGCTTGAGAGCAGTTGTACAGTTGCTACAACAGGAGTGGGAGACACGAGAAATTAATACTGTCACTAAAAAGCAGGTGACATCTCAGAGAAGAACAGAGAAGCAACACTGCAAGTGTCATGATTTTAGTCTTAAGATTTCTTTTATCATTTAACAGCATTTACAGAAAGATGTTTGGGTTAGACTTTTAGGGTTCTTTTCCTTACAAGTTTTCTACAATTATTTTTATCATTCTCTGATAGCTGTATTAGAGCGACCTTTGTAAAAACTACTTGTGATGTCCAGAGGAGATAACTAAAATTGCAGCTGGGTAGTAACAGGAGGAGTAATAAGCTCTTGAAACCAATCTTCACCATTTTCATGTGAATAACTTGACAGTAATATGTCAGGAAAATAAAAATTGGGAAATAGAAAGAAGGTGATGCAAAACATAGATGTAAAGCAAAGCACTCCTAATAGCAGGAATAGAATTGGTGGGCAAATCCAAGTAGAGTGATACCAAGAAATTTTCCTGGACTTAGTTCTTCACTTTGTTGTAGACAGTGAAGTAGTCATCACAGAAAGGACTATCATGCATTCTGGAAAAGAAGACTGCAATGCAAGCTGTTGACTTTGGTGACTTTTCTTTTCTTTTTTTTTTTGTAAAGCTGTCCAGAAGAGATAAGAAAGAATTGGATGAGAATGAGAACTTGAAGTAAAAGAGAAGATGTTGGACATATTCCATAGTGTCAGCTGCCATTCCACCATCATGATGGGAGTAACCAATTTATTTATTGATTATGGAGGTGCCTTCTTAATGTATATTTCAGTAGAAGGTTCTGAATACTAAAAATGACAAAGCTACCCAGCAGTCCCTTATGGGATCACACTTTCAGGTGTCTGTCTCCACCCCTGTGTAAATTCAGAGAGCTTCTTTTAGCCTCTGAGGTATTGCTCCATATTAAAACCATGAAGATTCCAACCATATTTCATCTGGCCCTTCTCTGACGGTGACCAGCAGCAACTATAGGGGAGAGTACAAGAACATGTAGTATTTTCCCCACATCACTTCATAAAAACACTTGGGTTTCACCAGCAAATTGTGAGTACAGCGCATTGGCATTGCTACGAGATAGAGCGGCTGTGATCATGCTGTGGCATTACCAGGCTGAGTCCTCTAAACACATTTTCCATGTAAGGCAAAAGGACACTCACTCTGTCAATACAAATTTGGGCTGATTATGGCATCTTATGAAAGGGTTTGTTGTTATTCAAGTTTGGGTTTTTTTTCACAAAAAGAGTAGTATATCAGTATATTTAGACGCACAGAAAGGAAAACCATGAAACTCTAGGGCAGAAATGGATTTATTTATGAGTTATGAAATCTGAACTTATCCTCAAATACAAATAATAATAGAAAAAAACAGAAAGCTTGTACAAAGGCAACAGGAGAATGATTAAGTGAACAAGGTCATACTGGAATCATGTGAATAGAACTCGTGATTTTCTGTGATCATTCACTCACATTTAAAGTAAAACTAGGCCTTTACGCCTGCAATTTACAATGCACAGGGAATCTGGAAGTCTTGCCCCAAACTGGCAATCCATTGTTTATTGTGAATCATATGGGCTTAGTATTACAAATGTATGTCCACATAAAACAGGATAAAATACTATTTGCTAATATTTTTCACTCAGCTGGCTTCTCCAGCAATGTTTCAGCAACCTGTGTGCCATATGTGAAAATATCTGAGTCATGAATATGCTGAATTTCTTTCCAAAGAAGATTTATTCCCCAGGGACTTTGAGCTCAGCATGGGTAAAGAGGTAATCATGAAGATCAGAAGGCTTTTCCTTAATTCTAGATTGATTTAGATGCTTTAATATAATATTGTTAAGTTTCTTCAGCTCTTCTATGTTCTTCTTTCCAGATAGTAGTCTGCTTGATATTTGGTCCACCTCATTTCTAGTTTGAACTTGAAAAGGAAAATGTACCACATTAAATTGGCAGCATTTAAGTCAAGAGCATCACTACCCTCACTTGCATTCCTGTGAGACTTTGTAAGGAATTATGATGACTAAAATATTAAACAGGAAAACAACTGCAGAACCTAATAAGAAGAAGTTATACAGCTGGTAGGTTTACCTGCTCACTACATTCTTTTTGCTTATTTTCTGGATTCTTTTTTCTGTTTAGTGCAGAGTAATAAAATCATGTATGGCTCAGATAATTTTTGCAGTTTTCAGGAGCATATCCATTCCATTAGTGCTCACAGGGAAATGTCTTATTTAGGGGCTTCAAGATCCAATTTGTGGTAAGTATGTGCATATATTTTATTTTAAATTACAGACAAATTCTTGCAAGTACTGGCATTTTGAGGCCAGCCTCCTCTGGCATGCCAGTATGCACTTTTGGAGCTATTTTTATTTTGGCCTTCCGAAGTTAAAAAATTTACCCATGGGTTTTGAAGCTTAAGTGTAATAGTGGCAATGCTAAATGAATCTATGCATGTGGTTTGCAAACATCTCAGATTATATAACACACACACACACACACACATCTATATCTATACCTATCTAATAGAACATTGTAACATAAACTGAAACACCACCATAAATCAGTTTCAAAAACCACAGGACTCCACCAACCTGAGCCCAAGCAAACTGCTTTAATTCTTGTAAGAAAGCTTTTCACTTTAGTTTATCATTTTTCCACTAGAGCAACCCAATACTAATTTTTCTGTACCAAGGCTCTACTTTTAGCAGCTCCATGTTAAATAAATCTGAAATTCATGTATGAGGTATTTCAATTAGGATTTCACAATCAATGTCACTTAAAATCTACTTTGTGTTCTTTACTTGCCTGGTATTTCTTTGAGTGGCTGTAAGAAAATTTAGTCAAGGGTTAGAATTTCCTGGCCTAAAGGAAAAATAAGGATTTTTGCTATGTTTCAGCAAATTCCCTACTACAGGATATAAGAAATCTTGATTTCATATGGGTTCCAATTCTTCCAAAATAGACTTGTAAATTGAAATTATGCACCTCAGATTCTGTTCAATATTACTAGCTCAGAAAACCCCAAGATGACAAGGGTTCCATTAACCAGCCATGTCTTTAGCTAAATCCGCCTGATCAGACCTAAAAAACTGGAACAGTAATTGTGTCTACAGACTCAATGCTACATGCAAATCTTGATAAATGTCTAATTCTTTTTCTTATGCTTAATATTTTCTTAGTTCCCAATCAATTTCCAGTCAGTACTTTGATGATAACCCTGAGGTCTTCCTTCAGGTAGCCTGATATAGGTGTTAGCCTAGGTGGAATTCCAGTTTCAGTGGAATGACCCCAATACTGAGTTTTATCTGGAAAGGAATGGAAGGCACATTGCCAACGTATCTCACTGCCCTATAATTACCTTTAAATTTTAATTTCATTTCCTGTCAGCATTTTAGCAATGCGATATAACGCTGCTGAGATAAATTCTTCACACCTGTTGAAGCTCAAAAATCCTTAGCACTAATAATAAGATTGTGCCTTTCAGCCCTGAGATTGTTGTTTGCCTGTGTGTTTGCCCCCAGGACCAGGACTCAGTGCCCAGAACCAGCCAAAGCCTTTGAACATGCAAATGCAGCAGTAGCATGTGATAAGGTAGCATGACACATTTCAGCAAAGTTCTTTTTCCAATTGGCCCTACGTTTTTAAGAACTACTCTTTGGTTTACTTACGTATTAAGAATATGACAAATGAAACAAGTGCCAAACTGACAATCAAAGTAAGAATAAAGGTGACGAAGAACAAACATTGGTTTCTTGTGTTGCTTCCTGCCATGCTTTCTCCAGTACCACCAGTGTTCTCTTCCTCATCTGTTAAGAGATGACAAATCATTTGGTGGTATAGTTTTTTAAGGTTGGTTGGGATAAGCATGACAGAACGCTTCTAGCTTCATGAAATGATGCAGAATACATCGTATATTTGGCCAACAGATTTTATTTCCTGTGATATTGCGTGAAAAGGGAAGAAATCAACTTTATGAACTCAGCTTGATTTTGGAAATATAAAAAAATTATACATCTGTTATAGCTGTTAGAACACATTCAACAAAAATATTTCTGTTGTTGAAATACAGTATTTTGTTGAAGTTGACCTGTTTTATAGTTCAGAGTTTTACAGCTGTTTTACACATACAAAGGTTGCAATGAAGTTTTCATCAGGCAGCTTTGTAAGGGCTTGATTGCATTTAACCTTTTCAAAAGGGAAGAAAGAAAAATTCATATTGAAAACCAAGGTACAGATTCACCACACGCATTCATTCCCTAGATATGCTTCTTTTTCTGTTTAACGAGAAGTATTCCTGGGATCATTAATTTCCCAAAGTAAACACCTCAGTTAAGCTCCTAATGTTGGATAGAATGAATGTAGGTCTTGACTGTTTTATCTTAAAACAAATGTTTTCAATATCCTTCTTCATCTTTAGGATTTGTTGGTTTCATTCCAGTAAAAAATGAGGTACCTATCCTCCCAATTGTCAAGAATGGAACAGACTGTCATATAGACTACATATGTTGTCCTTTAAGCACAGGAAGAATGAGGGGAAAAAGGAAAGGCACTTGCAATGCTGACCTTGAATCAGCTCAACAAGCCAGTTCATTGCTTTTTAAAGAATGTGTTGCATATATAGGGATAGTCAGTAGTTTCTCTCATAGAAACAGTTGCAATCAGTGTGAGGTGGCAATAAGTCCCAAAGATAACAACTCAAGTGAACACCATGAGGAAATTCATGAGAATGTAAAAATCTTATACTTGAGCCAGATTAGTTTAATCTTAAATTTGTATACTACTGTAATGACTTACGAAGATTTGGGTTTATTTTCCGTTTTGGAGGGAGGAGGAAGCTAACGTAATTTCACTTTGGTGTCAGTCTCATACATACTAAAATTACATGCAAATTACCGTAATTTATCCTTCTATAATTGCTATCTTGCCGTTCTGAAAGGGAGAGTAGCGTGTGCATCTGTGAAAGATGTATTTCTAGATCGTGTTCTTGTTTTAGCTGGTGGAAATCTCTGAGGCCTTTGCAACTGAGCTTGTAGTGATAAAGCTGAGGAAGGGCTGCGTATGCCATTACAGCACTTTAATAAGGACCCTACCGAGGGCTGAGCAATTCACTGAGCTGGTAGATCTCTGGGAATATCTCTGTTTTTCTTTATTTTGTGTTTAACACACTCCTGTCCATGCTGAAATATTTTCGTATTTGTCCTTTGAGGTTCTATTGTTATTCCCTTAGCATTCATAACAAATGCACCATATACTGAGTGTCCGCACTGATACTGCTTTCTAGTCAGAATAATAGGGATGGGCGGGGTCTGCTACTGCTGCCTGCCAAGCATTCTAAGCTATCAGTAGTGGTCTCAAAAGTGGTCTGAGCTCGCTCTGCTTACTATTTCATCAGGCTGAACATGCCAGACTGCAGTGTTGTGAGGAATTGGTGAGCACACATTCTTGTCAAACTGCAAACAGTGGGAACATTTCATCATCTAAAACATAAAGAAATTACTGCATGGCTCCTACCGAAGCAACCAAAAGGTATATACATTTTAAATAGCTTGTGGCATGTCTCTGATTTTCTGGCAAGAGAACTAGAGTTTTATGCTGCTTGGTAAGGCAGCTGACAGGATGAGATATCTATAGACTCTCCAAGCTTAAAAGCTACATTAAAAGAATAATCCTAGAAGGAACCAAAGGACTTTACAAATTTATGAATAAAATACTTATTTAGCTACTATTATTTACTGCTGAAATGTAGGGAGGGGCATGCATGTGATTGTTCCAGAGAACTACATGTTTCCAAAGAACCTTGTATATTTACCCAAAAAGTAAATAATACTGTCCAATAAAAATTGCAAAAGAAAGCAAAACAGTCACACTGAAAGGAGTTTCTTTAACACTAAAAGCAATGTATGCCATTGTCTCATTTTCTATGTGTAGAAGAGACAATATCAAGATAATCTACATATGAGAATTTAGTATTTTATGTCTAAAATATGTGTGTTAAATGCAGAAACCAGCACCACTCTAGTTAGCTAGATTAGGAAAAGTTAGAGGACTTGGAAACAGAAGTAATAAGAAAACATTTAAGACCCATAACTAGAAGCATGATTAAGTTATGGCCACTCAAAACACATTTCAACATAGCTGTTGATCTATAAATTTCTTCACTCAAGTTTGCCATTAAAATAAGGGAAATAAAAGCAGATTCAAATATTGTTATGTGGAATGCTGCTGAAGAGCTCCAGGTTTTAAGATATTTTCAGGTCACAGAGAACTGAAATGTACTGTAGCTATGACTGGGTGAAAATATTTCTGTTGCTGTGAGAAATCAAAGGCAAAAGCCTTATCAAACCAGTAGAAATGTGGGAGCCATAACTGAACCTGAAAGTAAAGAAAGTCTGGAAAGTAAATTGCTTAAAGGTTTCACAGGATATTTCAGGTAACTGGTTTGAGTTCTTAGGAGATGTGTCTTAAAGGAATGAACAGAAATTCTCTGGTGCTTCTATTGCCACGTATGATTTTTAGTGCTTGGGAAAAGCTATGATGCTATTTATGTAGTAGGTGTAGATAGGGCATTACTAGAGACATTATCCTGGAAGAGATCACCTCATAAATCCCAATTGAAATAGAAGTTCAGGTTTCACAGTAAATCCCTAACTAAATGAAAGGATTTTCAAGAACCTAAAGCAGAAATACTCAGCAGAGGCAGCTAAATCATTGTCTGATCTGCCTAAATTATGCCATTTTCAATCTTTTTCTTACATTTTTCAGTACAGAGCTTGGCACACATATTGGCCTATTAGGCTGTTGACATCAGTGATGCACAATATGGACTATATATATAGAAATGCACAGATCACCTATCATACATACCTGGTGAACGCTGGGATTCAGCTGGACAAACATTTAGCTTGTTTAGGTTGTTTAGGGAATCAACTACATAAAGTTTTCCTTCTTCATGAGTATCAGGCAGGTTAAATTCCAAGGAAGGCCTCTCCATTGTATCTAAAAGAAATAATAATTTAAAAGGTAAATTAACACATGGCTATGAGCAATAACTTGTAACAGCTGGTGTCGTGTTCAAAGGAAATACTGAGCAGCCTAAACAATCCTTAAAATAAAGGGATTTGAAGGACCGGCACACTTACTAGATCTTGAAGGCAGGGATAACTCAGTATATAACACTTGTTTATTCTTGGATTTCTTTGATGATTGAAACATTTCATTTTTACATTACGTTTGTGCACATATGTATGTGGATGGGGAAAGAGAGGAAAAGTCAATTTGACTGACTCCAGCATTGATTTGAATGGTACCTATTTAGTATATTATCCTTTGATTTGGTGAGTATTTAGTGAGAGGTGGTGTGAGATCCTGACCACAGTGAAAGCCAAACCTTCACTAACACTTCCAGAAAGGATGTCACTCAGGTCCTCTTCTTTCAGCATCAAATAATTCAGAGATAAGACAGAGAAAGCAGGTATGAATGTAGGACATAAGCAACAAGAGTATGCATCTATTTATACACCTTAGAATATCACTGTGAAGTTATTATTTGTGAAAAATGGAACAAAAAATGTAGTCTTGTAATGGGGTTCTACTTCACACAGTTTTGGACAAATTTAAAAAGCTTTTTCTTCAGATAAATACCCCTTGCTTTAAAAAAGGCACTGGATGGGGTCAATCAGTAAAAAGAGCTTCTCTGTAGAGTCTGGGTGCATGAAATCAGTGAATGATTCTTAATATAAATACAGTTTTGAAAGAAGATTATATATAGAAAAGAAGCAATACCTAAGGAGGCTGCTTCTATGTATTGCGTATTATTCCTTATCAGTCTTTTGCTTTTCTTTACACTACTCTGATTGCAAAAATATCTTCTAGAAACAAACTACACTTCTAGCCATAAGGAGATGCAGATACTCTAAGCAGGCATGTTTGTCTACACTTGTCACTGAAAACTCCCTCTGTAATTATTGAAGAAAAATACATTCCTCCAGGTAATAGCCCTCTTATTCTAAGATATGCCTTTCTCACCTTAGAATCACAGCCTAAACGTACCTTTTTCTTGCCAGCAAAGGCAAGGAGGGAGCTCACACAGATTAGTTTAAATTTGGAGTAGAATGCATCTTACCCATTTAGTATTTTATAAAGCTCCCAAGTTCAATTTTACCTGCCAACATAAATCGGCACTTCATGGGATGCAAGCCTCCCTCGATGACGTGCGTTAAGCACCTAAGGGTGATTTCTGAATCCCAGGTGGGTTGAACTGTCCTCTTGACATGCTTCTGAGCCTTCTCTTCCTCTCCAAGGAATACAGAACACAGTGTGACTAGATTCCTAATATAACACTTAAATTAAAAACCTAAAATCTGAGGAATATAGCTCTGATCATTTGCAGAAAATACTCACTCCTTCCCCCATCAAACCAAATGCAGAAGACTGCTGTAATTCCCCCAGATCTGAGCATACAGCAAAGAAGACATTTAATGAGCCTCAGTAAGTCTGAAGACTAAGCACTGAAATCAATCCTGACAACGGGGCTCGTTCTCCTGCTAGTGGAGATTGACAGGACTACATGGATACTTTCATATTTCTTTTAAACAGCCCATAAGAAAAGATTACATCTTATTTTTTTTCTCTGTTCAGAACTGTTGCTTCAAAATACAAAGAAAATGTAGAATAGCTGGCATAATAGCGGTTAGCCTTACCTAGCATATGATTTTTAGGTGTGCAGCAGTAACTTCAGGACAGATGGCTGTGCCCACTGTCCTTCCTCTTGAACATCACGTGGCACCAGGCATCACAGTCTGTGAGCCACGTCCCCACCAGAGCTGGCTCTGCTCTGCTGTCTCCCCACATGCACATCCGCAGCCAACGCAATCATTATGGAGCCCTGCGTTTGAACGGTGTGCTAAAAGTTACCACTTCGTGCACAAAGGCTTTTAGTTATTTTTAGATTCTGAAGAGCAGTTGTTTCTCTCGGGTATTTTGATTAATACCTCCCTGCAGCTTCAGGGAAGACTCTTCTTAACAACTTGAGCTGTAATAAATGTGAGTACCTTTGATTCATTAGTATTATGAATTATGTGTTTCTGCACTTACTACTAATTATTTAAGTATTTGCACATGTAAATACAATGAAGATTACCATTATTCATTCAAAAAAGTTTATATTACATTTGTTTGATTCCATTGACATGCCAAAGTAGAAAGGATACAAACGTCAGTGTCACTGGACAAAAGTATTGATTGTTTTCCCAACAAACCAATCTAAATATTGGGAGCTTTGTATTCACTTTATCTTGTACTTTAACCTTGCCTAAAGATTTTTTTCCCCAATGCAACTTTTAAATTTCTCCTTAAGTTGTTGTGGTAAAATAAAAACTTAGAATGAGAACACACTGAAAATTCTTCACAGAAAAAAAAAGGAAATAAAAGCTAAAAGGTTAAAAAACAAGAGAATGAAACATTACTTACAACATAATTACATTCAGGTAATGTGCCAGTATGGAAGAGATCAGCCAGTGAAAATCACGTGAAGAAAACTTGTTCTGCAGTTCCTCTCTCTACTTTTAGTCTCATAGGAACCTGTCGAGTCCTGCAGTAGCCATAAAGATAGCTATGCAACAGACTGCCCCTTTCAGTCTATATTTAGAGTTCAACTTGGCTAAGTATACTCACTTCACAATATTGATCTGCTAAAACAGAAATGAGCACACACACAGCTCTTTTTTAGTATATTGGAATCATGATAATATCCTGTCATGGAGAGCGAGGGTTGTTGCTGATGATCAGTATTTCACTAATATTTTGGTTAGTGCCAAACCTCTTAGGTTTAGCGCTTGTCTAAAACGCATTTGCTATGCAGAAGAGTCATATCTACAACACTGCAGCTATGAGTAACCAGTTTGCTATGCAGAAGAGTCATACCTACAGTATTGCAGTCATGAGTATTTTAAAGTCATAGACTAGAAAAACCAGGGTCTTTTCCTCCTTCTTCCATACACTTTATGAATTCAAGTGGGAAAGTATTATGGGGTGGACTAATTTGTCTGGCATCCTTAGGTGTTCAAAGATTAAATTCTGATGAACTGGTGGTGAGTAGTGTAATTGCTCCTTTGCTGACAGTTCTTTTGATCACATTTTTCCTTGCTGACATTGCAGAAGGCAATGTTGCAGCACACTGTATTGACAGACAGCAGACACACAGAGGGACTGCAGCTCAAAACAACAAATCCTTTCTGAAGCCATCTTATGTCTAAAATTCCAAATCACTTTAAACTGCCCATAAACATATTTCTCTCTCAGGAAACAACAGAGAATAAATCACCTGACTCATATTTCCCACCCTAAGCTGACATGTTCTGCTGCTCAGAATTGCTCTGTTTCTGCAGGAGTCTCCTGAAAGTCCTCCCTCCAAATAAAGATGTGCAAGCCAGAAAAAAAAAAATCATTGTGACTTCCATGCCCCAAAGACTCCCGACACCAATATAATTGCAAGGCAAGGACCCAGGCCTCTCCAGTTCTAAACTTGAAAATGTCTGCGAGTCCACAGCACATCTGCAGAGCTGCAGCAGAGCACCTCTCTGCAACAGCCCTGGAAGCCACGCAGGTCACTGTGGGTGGCAGCTACAGTGTAACAGGGAAAAGGGCACCACCTTCTTGGGCCTCTGCCAGGAGGTGCTGTAGAAACACGGGACAGGAAGCCATCAGAAGCGCCTGGCAAAGGACACCAAAGGTGACTATGCAGAAGCCACAGGAGACGCCAACAGGCTTGAGGGAACAGTTGAGCTCAAAGGGAACGATATTGGGCCAGGCACGTACAGGCACACAGCTTCACCTTGTTCAAGGATCAGTTTTTTCTTAACTTGCATGACACTGACAATGACTGTGCTCATCAGATCGCAGCCGAAGGTTTTGTGTAGTCCCAGTGACCAGTTTGGTAAGCCACACAAGTTCTTACATAGTGAAGGTATTTGAGGGGGGAAAAAAAAAAAAAAAAAAGAGGGTAAAGTAGAAAGTACAACTCATTAATATTCACTGACTTTTGGGAATAGGTTCTGCTGTAATCAGGAACTGGGAGGGAAAAACAAAAAAAACCAACCACTCCACCCCCAAACCCAACTTTCCCTTATCAGAGCAGGCAACAGTTTTCAGGGGGCAGTGCTGTTTTCAAGGCAATGTTTACTTCATCTAGTGATAAACATTGTAAGAATGTTTATTCTAACAAGCACTTTTATAGATCTTCAGGTTCAGAAGCTCCAGCTACCTAGAGTTTAGTGCCTTTATTACATAACCCCCTCCACACTATTCCTAAGACAGTTCTCAGTTACTGGCACATTTCAGTCCCGTAGAACCAGAAACTGAGGTTAGAAGAGTAGTTTTCAACATGATGAACACAGGGAAGCCAGAATGGTTCCTCTCAGATAAAGGACAATGTGTTTTGCAGCACCAAAACTAGAAAACTTTAGACCATTAGAGAAGCAATGACAAATCAAGATTAGGCTGCTGTGCAGACCACATGCAAGTGTGAGACACCTTTTAAATACAGCAAGGTAGACTTGCATGTAGCATCTACTAAAGCACTGAGAATATTCCAAGAGCATATCTGAACCAGCAAATAAACAAACCCATCCCTTTCAGCCTTTGGATTTTGCCAGTGTTACAGCTTTTCATTCATGAAATAATTACTTTTACACAGAGAGCAGGCAGTGAGAAATATCTTTATTCCAAAAATTAAATATTCAGTTTCAGAACACAAGAATCTTGCTTTTATTTCACATGGAGGCAAGTATTTGTCATTCACTACTTGACTGTCAGTGGAAGTTACTTCATAGTCCCTGTCAGGATAAAGCTATATTTACACAGGAATTTCTTGTCCATCTACCACTGGAGAGTTTTTAAAAGTTACTAAAATAATTTCACACAAACATGGTAATCCTTTCATATTAGCACAGTCTTAACAAAACACTTGGTCAATGAATTACTTTACCTTTATATAAAAGATCCAATCTGACTCATAGTATTTGACTACAGTTATCCACCCCATCTAATGTATCAGTTACAACATAACCTACCTCTGGAGCTAGTGGTGGGCTACCGTGAGTGTTATAATGTATCCCTGCACCAAATGTTACATAAATCTATATACAGTGTATATGCAACTACACAACAACATGCATTGTATTTACAGACTATATAAACCCATGCACAACTGTAAACTGACTACAGAAGTTAAAAAATTCATTTAAATGTTACAAATTTATTTGAATTATGAAAATTGCACCCCATTGAAAAGGGAATCTAAAAAAACTCCCCCACATCTGCTCTTTTATCACGACATTTACTTCTAGCCTTTGTCCGAGCCTTGAATGCTGCAGAGTTGTACAAGTGCTACAAAATAAAAAAAAAGAAAAAAACAATTACATACTGTCATAAGGCTTATGCCCTTCAGAGATTTTTCATGGTACAAAACAAATAAAAATATCTTTTTATTAATCTTTGAAGTAAACGCAAAGGCAGGCCTTCTGAAATTTATAGTATGCTATCTTTGCACCAAAGGCAAAGTGTGCATGTGCATGTGTATATATATATATATAAAATATATATATATATAAAAATATATATATATTTAAAAGAAACTTGGCCTGTATAAGAAAGGCTGAACAATGAGCAGTTCTGGAAGCTGGTCAGTCTTGAACATCAAACAGATACCATGCAGGTGTAGATTACGTTTCCCCCCCCAGATTAAACTTGGTAGCACCATTCCCCAAATTATATGCAGGATTAATGCATTCACAATCAACAGAACAAAGTCAACCTCCTAGAGCCCATTTCACACTGCAGAGTTTGGGATACCATCTTTATAAAAAGACTCCATTTCCATGGTTTCCTGTAGGTCCCTCCCCAAAAACATGTATCTCTCAGAAGAGACCAAGTTTCACACGTGTGGAGCATGAATCTGGTACCCCTCAGCAACCACATCAACTTTCAGACCCCTTGGAAAAAACACAGAAGCAGACACATGCCCAGTGGAAAATCTAAGAGCTCACAGATGCATACAAGTAAGGCTAGGTTTCATTCAGGACAATGAGGCAGTCTTAGAACTACAGTGACAAGCGTAACAATGACAGCTTCTGAAGTGCAGGAGAAATGAATTAGAGTATGAAGTAAAGAAAATTCATTAAGGTGCAATAACCTACCCTTTCAAAACGGGATATCTTCATTGTTTTAAGAGTTGCAGCATCCAGCATTACTGGTGGACCAAGCTCAAACACATTCCGAAGAAAGTCATTTGACTAAACAAGAAACACACCAAACGATCAGTCTCCCCTCTAATTATCATGTCTCTAAAGTTGACTACTGTCAAACATCAAGTATTCCAGTAAGATATACTAAGATATGTGTCAAATTGCTGTTATCTTCTGCATTTAAGTCAAGACCACTTCCTCCTTTAACCAGAATAAGGCTAAAAGCAAAAGCTGCCACCCTGAGAAGACAGACAGCTCCTCCTTCCTCCTTTGATATTTTTGTCCCAGCAAACGAGACACTGTTCTGTTCTACACAAAATCAGGCAGCTGAACAGACCTGTATGGTTTCACAACACACCAGTTTTAAAATATCTGGCTGTCAAAGTAGTACTTAAAAAAACCTAAAAAAACCTGCTACATGCCTGAGCTCCCTCAGTCACATAAAAATTCAATTAACGCAGGACTAAAGATTTAAACCCTATGATTATCACAGCAATTTGGGAGCACATATTCCTAAACTACAGTTCCTGCTTCTGCTACATATGTAAACAGATGACTAGTAAACAAGCAGTTCCCAGAACAGAGATAAAGATTTATGCCTTCTCTTCTGGAATGCTGTCATCATTGGGCTGTAGGTTGTTTTCATTACTTCTAGTCAAAAGTTTGCCTTCCTTTTACAGGCTTGAACAGGAAGGGTGGAGGCATGCAGCTTTATAGCAGCCAGACGACTACACTACTCTGCTGAAAGAGAGCGTAAGGATTCAGGAAAAACTCTGAAGCTAAAAAGATAATCAGCTTAAATTTCTTACTTCTTGGAGAAGTCGATTATTAAGCCAGCACACCCAGGCTACAATTCAGAAGCAGCTCACCCAGACCATTGTAGCTCACTGTAGTTTAAGTGCTGTCTTTTAACACCTCAAATGCAAAGCTCATCATTTCACTAAGCTCTGCTCAGGATTTTGTAATTCAGACTGAATTACATCAAAGAAGCCAGACAGGGAGCAACAGTCAGAGTAGGTGTGTCAAAGAGCAGCTCACCTGCAAATGATATTGCATCCCCGACCCCAGAATCTCCTTGAACATCTCGTACGTTTGTTTTTTAACCCAGCAGTCAATATACATGCGCTCAGGTCCAAACTTCACCATCTCTGTAGGAAAGTCACGCTCCTATGCAAAAATCAAAGGAAACAACATATCATTTTAATTTAAACAGTCTTCTGTACTAGCAATTTTATACATCTCAGTGAACTTTATTTTCACTGATAAATTTGGCACACCAAAACCTTCCAAATAATACAGCATATATATACACTAAAGATTGTATTTGTTCATAAAGCAGATACACACCTACAGTTAAATCTCATTTAGAACTTGAAGCTGATATTCTTCACGATTAGAAAGCCTTTTAAAAAAACAAATGCTCAACTTTCATCCTTAAAATTACTTGAAGAATTGGACATAACTCCAGAAAAACCAGTTCCGAGTGCAAAAAGTCACCTTTAAGTCAGCCTGTAAGCCTCATTTAGTCTCTGCCTTACAGGTATGAGTAGGTACATTTGAGACAATGGAATGTAACAAGTGCTAATAGGCGACTCAGATCCTTCTACAGGCAGAATCTTAAAGGCAACTTCAAATCATGCCAAGCCTTCTCCTTAGCTTTCATGATGTTTAACTATTCCAAGTATCTTTGTTCTACATTCCTAAAAAGAGCAATTCTATTTCCCATAAGTTATTAGACTATGAAGTCTCACTTAAAATAGTTTTTTCCTGTTTCTTTCACTGAAACGGTAATTCTGTTTAATAATAAAATTGTTTCCACTAAATTGTACACTATGTATTTGGAAGGTCTAGATAGTAACTAAGACAAAAGAATCACCTCAACAGCCCGTAGAACATCTCTGAAGACAGATCGCTGCTTTCTTTTATCCACTTTGGCCCGGTGCTTGTTTCCATCAGTAGCCAGAGCTCTTAGTTTCTCTGTTAGAAGGTCCATATCTTCATAGAAGAAATCCTAGGTTAACAAAAGAAAAAAAATTTTTTTAGATTTTTTAAAATTTTGTTTTATTTTGTGGCCTTAACCTCTTTCCCCTCAAATAAGAAAATGGATCTCTTTAAATTTTGGGCGTGTAGATCTCTACAACCTCTTACTTTATTTAAAAAGACAGACAGCACTTCTGCAGTTCCATTTGCAGCACTTAAACCAGCAAGAACAAAGTCACAGCACCCAGTTTACCAGGAAGGGCATTTAAAGTCTGTTTCGGTCAGCCACATGAACCATACAGTGGGCATATACACCTGCCGACCTGTTCTGCTCCATAATTCTAAGGGAATTCCAATTCAAACTGTCTAAAAGATCTACTGAACTACTCCTGTCAACAAGCTGAGGGCACTTTAATGTTGTTAGCACAGAATTCATGCTGCTGGGGGCAGATTGTGAGACACAATTAGACTGACTACAGAATATTTAGCTATAAGTCTTGTATGGAATGGGAAATTAGAAAGTAGGTTTGTTTTTTTAAATCCTTAAAAAAGCACTTTAAGTAAACTGTAATAAATAACTTAGTGTTATTCATTATAATAATTAATACATGCTTCACATACATATAAATATTTTCTCTACTGCATTTAATAATCTGGCAGAAGTTCACCTGGACTAGTACAAATGTATGCAAACTTATGTAAAAACAAGTTTTTGTGGTTTGTGGGGTTTTTTAATCTGAATGTTTTATCATGTCAACTGAATAGAGTGAGCTTACTGCATGCTTTCTGAAAGCAATCGATGAAAGGCAAATACAGTATTTTTAACCTGCACTGATTGTTAAGCAACCAATGAGAATAATTTGTAATGACTAAAGGGGCATTTCCTCAATGGAACAGAAAAGATTTGTAGTGAATACAGCCTCAT
Organism: Cnemophilus loriae; assembly: GCA_013397755.1. Taxonomy (NCBI): domain Eukaryota; kingdom Metazoa; phylum Chordata; class Aves; order Passeriformes; family Corvidae; genus Cnemophilus; species Cnemophilus loriae. Next base: position 965,544 of record VZTF01004847.1, on the reverse strand, counting down.
TTGTTAACACATTTAAGAATTTAATTACTTGCAGTCAGCTCCACCAAATAAAGAATCAAATTGTGGTTTCCATTTATTTTTTTCCTTTCAAAGTTGACTTCCATAGCCAAGAGACTCAAATCCGCATTGCTTGCATTTATACAGAAGCCTTAATATTGTTTCAGATTACGCAGTGCTAGTTTGCCATGATTCCTGACTCAAATGGAGTTATCTTTCCACTTTAGACAGAGTTCTGGCAAAGCACAGCAGCCCTTCAGGCGACTCTCCCAAACCGTGCCATGCATAAGCAGAGGGAGGCTGTTCCCTTACAGGCTGTTAATAGAAGTCTGAAAATTAATAAGGCATATTTAAGAATGTAAAGACAGCTTTAGGTGTGGATGTGCTAATACTGAGCAGTTTGCACCTAATCCAGTTCAAAAGCAAACTCCAAGAAATCTCACCAAATATAGTATTACTGACACCTGTGCAAAATTTGTGCCAATTTTTAAACCATCTCCCCCTCAAAATGGCTGCCTAGTTCTTAACTGACTAAAATAGTCAAATGCTGTGAAACCATCATGCAATTCCAGTTATTCTTCTCAAGTTACCCAAGTAAGAATACTGAAAAAACAATACTTAAAGTCAACATGTTTTCTACCTGATAGATTTTTGGCTGTGAGAGCAGAATTGTGCAGGTTGTGAATTATTCAAACTTGTCTGCATAAACATCTGATGAGTGTTCCTACTACAGTAAACAATACTGTTTTATCCTGGAATCTCTCTAGAGGTATCTTTTTTATTCTATTTTAAAAGCGGATGTTGGATTTAGATCTAAATCTTGCATTCCATATTTCTAGTTGCTATTCAGTAGTATTTGAGGTATTCTGTTATACTGGTCCTGTTTTGCAATATAGAGATTAAATGTAAAAAATGATAGCTGTGAATTATTGCTATACCCACTTAGACTGGGGCGGACTCACAAAAAAGAACATAAACCACAGAATTATTTGCTACTTGTTGAGATCCAGGGTGCTATGCGACACGGGTTAAGTCATTTGTCTCATCATCGTCCCGATGAAAGAAGGTTTAGCTGCTGATATCTACTTACAGCATCTGTTTCACGTGCCAGTTCAAACAGAAGCGCTAGTGTTTCTCCAGCAGCTATTCTCATGTTGAGATCATCACAAGATAGCAGACTTGGAAGTTTATGCAGGTGCCTAAAGAATAAGTTATATGCCATTAAGATCTAAATTTTGCTGACACTGTTTCATTGCATATAAACATCTACATTACAAACTCTGCTTTCCAAGAAGGATACTCACATTTCAATCTTTTTCTTCACTTCATTCATTGGACAAATGGTCAACAACAGTGTCCATGCTAAGAGAGCACTGACATGAAGCAAAGTATTATGGGTACTTGATACACCATTAGTGTCTCTATCTCGCTGATAGGCCTTTGTGAAGATGTTTTCCAGGCATTCCATAGTAGAGTAAAGCTCCTGAATAAGGGAAAAATACAATGGAAGTGGTTTAAGAGTCTCACATTTTCACCTTGTCAGTTTATTACATTTGAAAGGTATCAATCATCCTCACCGTAATGTCATCAGTGACAATGAAACAGCAAATCCCTAAGCAGGTTGCACACTAGACACAAAAGAAAAAAAGTGTCAGTATTTGACAATAATTTTACAGTAGACAAAACTTTCAAACTTGGGACCTTTGAAATTTAACATCTGGAGTAACAGAAACTTGAGATTAAAACCTTAGTAGAGTCTAGAAGCCTCCAACCCTGTTTAATTCAGCTTCTTTGTAATACTTAGCTCCCAATTCCCATCTATTCTCAGGATGATTTTACAGTATACACTACTCACAAACCTTCACTTTTCATGCATTATTTTAATATAGCTTACAAAGCCCTCGAAAAAGCTACACATAGCACTCTTTTCACCCAATGATTTTAAATCTCACTAGGATTTACTAGCAGAAATTATGCTGATAAACTGTAATGAACATATGATATTTATTCACAGCCGTGAATAAATAAAATAAATTAAATCACATTCTCATTCTGACCACTATTACAATTAAATGGCCTGAAAACTCTGCACTTCAGGAGTCTTTCCTGGACTTTCCAGCTTTTACTGTAGATCTGTTCCCTATGCCCCATATTCTACTCCAATTTCTCTTATGAAGAGAGGAAAAAAACATTTGGAAGTGATGTTCACACTAACCACACAGGACTCAAAACTACATTTGACCAGGACAAACCTTAATAGCTTTTGTTTGTATTTAGAAATGCCTCCTTTTGCAGCTGACAGTATCTATTGTGTCATAGCTTGACTAGAATAGGAGTAGCCAGGCACGAAACAATAAAAGAAATTTGAAGAATATTAGCTAAATCTCCGAAGTTTAAGAAAAAGTAAAACTCTTGGCAAGAGCTTTGGACAGTCTTCACTCACTATTTCAAGCATACTGCTGATGTACAGATGAGACGACTGGGCAAAAGTAACTTTAAAAATACCTTTGGTAGTATGGCTGCACTGCTTATGTAGTTTCCAGGTGTTCTACACATGATTTTACCATAAATAAATGTAAATGCTTAAGAAACATTCCTGTGCTCTTTAAGAATAAAGTTAAATTTCAAGAATAAAATAAAATTAATACAGGAAAGATATATCACTCAGTGAGAAAGTGGGAAAATGTTTTCTAGGACCTCAACATCAGCCCTCAGAACTGCAGTAAGGATACTGCAATACAGTGAGTTCAGACACTTGACAAAGCAGTACCTGTAACAGCTCTTTAAGAGGGCCCTAGGTTGAAGAAGAGAATCATGTTCAACCTCCAGGTGGAACTTTTTAAGCCAGTGAAAACTGCTATGCATCATTCAGAGCATATGTCAACACTATGAGTACACATTAGTGTGGTGACCTTTAGCTCTGGATTACACAATGGTGAGCTAGGCAAAAGCAGCCCTCTGCCCCTGCCTGGCAAACAAACATTTCATACTTACAGCCTGTCTGGCTTGGATACTGGCTGTTCCATCACAGACAATCTTCTTCAGAACTGGACCAAGGGTCTTAAAAATCTCCTCACTTTCAATTCCTGACCCCATCTGCACACACAGAAGACACGCCAGTCCAGCAGCTGCACACTGTTCATCGCTCTTGCCTAGGGATTAACACAGTCATGAGCAATCACCTCTTGCATTGCTTTCTATCTTTAAAGATAACAGTGTGAAAGCATGTAAGTGGAAATTCAGAAACCAATATACAGAACATAATTTCAGTTAATTTTCTAGGACAGTTAAAATTGTGACACCTGAATTTAAAAAAGGAATGTTACCTAAATTATTAAGCACTCTGTAAAGTACTAAAGAACATTCACAATCTTCATTTCTTTTAAACAATGTGCTATTTCATAGGGATTACTGCTTTCTAAGAGCATGCATGTTAATTACCTTTCTTTATGCAGCGCTCAATGCTATCAGTTAGAGTCATTCTCCTTTCCATGATAAATTCATATAGTATTTTAGAAGAAAATGCACTTTTCAGACTTTCAAGGGCTGCTTGTCTTGTCTTTGCACTGTTAGAAGAGAGAAGGAAGACCTCCTGAAATCAGCACACATCAGTTAAACCTCCGCCTTTGCTTTACTGTAATTTATATTTGTCTGCACCCAATAACAGAGTAACCCACAGAAGCACCATGAAGAAATGAAATGCTCTGAATTGCCTCCTTACTCAAGGACAGCAAAATTTTCTTTGGAGCAGAGCTCACACGAGTACTGCAGGCTGGAAAGAAAGTCACTCTATTTCAATATATTAGGAAAGGAAAGTCTAACCCATCCAAAAAAATTGGTGGAAGGGAAAAGGTCTTTTTAGATCCAGAAGTCCTCCCCAGAGCAAAAATTTCAGTAAGCATAGAAAAACATTTGATGCGTATTTTCCTTATTAAACCAGAGAAAGCAAGAGAACAATGTATGAATGTATTTCTTCAAAGCAGACTATACCTCTTGTCCAGTGTAAGATCAATAAATCCCTTCAACTTGTATTCTAAGTCTTCTTGAGTGGCTTCTTCATCAACTTCAGGCCCTAATCCAGAAGAAATAATTTAGTCCTACCGATACACATTTCATTAGCAGACACAGTAGTTCCAACATAAAGTTTTTAACACTAATAAGAAAGCAGCTTAACGCAGACAACAGCTACAGAACTGTTCAGTATCACAGCAGCATAATGGTGTTAAACCTACTACATCAGACTGTGCCCTAAAATATTTTTGTAAAAACTGGCCTACTGATACATCTGTGCTGTTTCTAGATCCACTTCTTACATGTGCCAAGAATGAATGAGGGAGTGAATCACATCTTACACAAATTATCTCCATCTGAGGACCATCAGCCAATCCTGTCAACAACACATTTTCATCCAGTCCATTAATGTCTAGCCCTGGAGTACGTGCTCACAGCTGATGCAGTGAGTCAAAGCAGCCTGTCCTATATGGCATCAATTCAGACACCTCTGCAACAGGAGCTCAGTTAAGAGTGGCACATATCCAGAGATAGCTCCCTGCCTTATTCCCCTGTAGAAGGCTTTCAGGTCCCCTCCCCTCAACAAAATGACATTAGAGCAGTCCAGGCTGCAAAGATGGTAAAGGAGACAAAGCACAAACCTAGCTCAAAACAGGCAAATGTGACTCTTCCCATCTTAAACTCTTCTGCAGTTCTTACTGCTTAAAGTAACTGTTATGAAAATCCATGTCTTATAATGCACCTTAAAATTCTTCTAGACTCTATATCAGCACTCTATATCTTATTGTCTCTATATCTGTATCCTATTTTAATAGAAAAGAGCCTGATAGTTTCACAAGGCTCATGTAACCTGGAGTATATTCTTACCAAACAAAAACAACAGCCACTGTGATAATAGCCATTAACCCTCATATAGTGTTAATGTAATGTCATTATTTTGTTACTGCTACTTACAGTCTATTACTTGAAACTACTACATCAGAACTACTAAATCAGCTCAAGTTTTATGTTTTCAAAAAGATGAATAGATATAAATGAAAGAATTTACCATCCTCAGTGAAGCTAGCAGGATCACTGAAGCCACTGCAGTGGCTCATAGTTTCAATTGAAGCATCTTCATCACTAAAAGGCTGCACATTTCTGGGCTGACCACCTTAAGGAAAGATGAACACAGTAGCTGGTCATTTTTCATCCAGAAAAGGAAGATCTGAGCACCAAAAATAGAACTGAACCCTCCCAGCAGATTCGCTCTCCCTGACCCAACCACAGAAAGAACATTTCCATCCTCTGCTGGTTCCTTTACTCCCACATATTCTGAAGACTTAGTTGGCTCTCTTCTGGAAGATCATTTTTGAACAGTGAGGAAGGGCCCACGTAGTATTGGTCCAATTCCTACTCTAGACATTGGCTGAATTCTTACTGTAAATTTAAGATCTTTCTACAATCAACTTCATGTTAATGCACTTTTCTGTGACTATGCTTTAAAAATAGGTCTATGTTAACTTAACTGTTAGAATGAGTTACCTAAAAAAACTGCCATACAGTCTTTATTTTTTAATTTTGAGGAACTTCAAGACAGTGTAAGTTAAACCTCTAGGCAAACATACATTACCCAGTTCAGTGCAGGATTTATGGGATTAAGTGTAGTATGTGCAGGATCAGCAATGTCCAACTCTTTTACTACTGAATTACCTGTACAAGCCAGAACATCAAATGCTTAAACAGAGAATAACAGTTTTCCCTCTTGGGACCAAGAAGGTCTTGGTGCAGCAGCTTCAGAGTTTTTTGAATAAAGTAGTATTTTTACCAGCATTTTTACCAGTGTTCACGCCTCTTTTCATATCTGTTATTTCTCCAACAGTTCCCAAAAATAATCTACAGAACTCTGAATTCTGTTCTTTCAGCTATTTTTTTGTGGCACAATTGATTCTAAGTTATTTAGAAGGTTGCACACAGGGCTTATCAGCTTCAGGCAGGCTCCCTGACTACCAAGACCACAAAAAACTATTTTTATCTAGGCAGAAGCAACCTTCAGTTGGATCAGTGTCCAAGCGCTTTCCAATGAAGTTAGTCACACTCCGGAAGTTTTGCTGCTTTTAGCAGTATCCACTTGTATCGTTAACCATAACCCAAAAAAAAAAACCACCGGCCAATACATGAGTGAAGAAACTTGGAAGCTCAGAGCTCTCACATGGCCACCTTCTCGCTGCTTCTGATACCAAACAGGGAAGTTTAACAGAAGCGGCAAGAACGACAGCAAGCCCTTCACAAACTAAAATAAGATCAGTTGCAGAAATACCCTATAAATCGCTCACTTCCAGAAAAACTGATACTAGAAACCGATGCTGCACACAGCTATGCTAGCCTGAAGTGAAATTTCTCAACACCTCACAAAACCTCCGTTCTGCCCAAGCACCAGCACCTCAGACACGCACACTCTGCATCTGTATGAAGACTGTTTATTTCATAATATCCTACTTCAGGCTCAGAACAAGGGGGCTTTTTTAAAGACACGGCAGCCTTTCGGGGCACGACACGGTGGCAACACAGCCACAGCAGCTAGCGGCGGTGCGGACTCGCGGCCGGGCCGCCCGAGCCGCCGCTGCCCT
>VZTF01004847.1:870571-958034 GCA_013397755.1 Cnemophilus loriae | reverse complement strand
GTGTGCGGGGCTGTCGCTGGCACTCCTCGCCGTGTAGGCGGGGAATGCCGGAAGGCTTCGCAGAATCACAACGATTTGGTTTGGAAGGGACCTCTGGTGATCATCCAGGCCAAGCCCTCTGGCAAGGCAGGGTCACCTGGAGCAGGTGGCACAGGAACGTGTCCAGGTGGGGTTTGAATGTCTCCAGAGAGGGAGAATCCACAATCTCCCTGGGCAGCCTGTTCCAGTGCACCCCCACTGTAAAGGTCTTCCTCATATTGAAAGGGAACTTCTTATATGTTAGTGTATGGCCGCTGCTCCTTGTCCTGTCCCTGGGCACCACTGGAAAGAGTCTGGCTCCATCCTTTTGGCACCCACCTTTGAGATACTTGAATGCATTAATGTGATCCCCTCTCAGTGTTCTCTAGACTAAACAGACCGAGCTTCCAGTCTGCTGTCATAAAAGACACGCTCCAGACCCCAAATGATCTTTGTAGGCCTTCACTAGACCCTCTCCAGTAGCTCCTTGTCTTACAGTCAGGAGCCCAGAACCACAGTGTCTCTTCTCACTTAAAAACAGATATGCAGGATAGATACCTTACTCCTTCGTAGCAGATTTTCTTCCACATGCAGAAATGGGTTTTGTCAATTACATCTTCCAATTTAAAGTCTTGTATTTTATGTTTTTAAATCCAAAATTGATTTTTTAATGTTCTCTGCTAAACGTCAAATAAATAAATAAATAAAAATGCAGTAGCTTTCCTGTCCACCAAACAGAGATTGATTTATGTTTCTGAGCTGTGAATGTTTGCAAATGCTCACTGATAGGCCGTATCAAAACTGCAGTGTTTGAGGAAGGGAAGGCAGTTTTGCAGAACATGCTGAAAGGTTACATAAGACACAATAGTGATTACACTGTTTGAATTCTGTTGTGTACAAAGTGTCTTTACACTGACTTCCAGAAAGGTAAACTTCCATAACAATTCTCTATATATGCTATGTGAAAAACAAAGGATTTAGTGACCTGTTTGTGCATGCTGGGTCGGGAAATGCTAGAAGTGTCTGTTTCTAGAAAATGGTAGCTGGCTCAACCTGAGCCCAACGTTTTCCACTGCTGTGCAGCGTGAGCCTCCTGGTGAACAATTCCTTGGGCATGGGAGGTTCAAATTTCTGAAAAGGCTTAGCCAGATCTTTTAGCATCCTGTTTAAAAAGAGCAGAGAGAGACAGAAGTCAGTATGTACTGCATTTGTACAGGACAACATGTAAATGTCTCAAGAGCACTAGTTTTTCTCCTTCAGGATGAAATGTTACAGCAAAGGACAGCCTTCCGGGTAAGTTGGCAGAGAGGCAGCAATTAAATGCAGAAGGCATAACTACTCTTGGGTACACAAGACAATATTAGAACAAGGGAGCAGCACTGGACACACTACAACACCTAATGGGAGCCAAGCAAGCTTGTACAGTGGGAGTATTTGAGCTGCGAGATGCCAACAGCACTTGAGTGAGAGCAGCCATGCCTTGACAATTTCCTGTATGTTCACCCTTGTAATTAATATACAGATTAATCTCAGGATTCAGGCTGACCGGCCTCAACTAAATTGAAATTGCTGCCTTCCTGCTGATAGCCTTGTCTCACAACTGCTGTCTGAGGCTTCCAGCAAGGATTGGGTTTAATGCTGAAATCCTTGCAGGTGTGACAGTCTGAATAATGTGCCGAACTGTGCATGTCCATGTGGCAGCTCAGGTGCAACACCAGTGGTACCTCATGGTGGAGTTGGAAGAATTAAGTGTCGTAGCCCTTGTGTACTTGAAGATGGTCCTGCCAGGAGAGGTGGAGGTAGTGCTCTGGAGAGATAGAGAGAATGCTGCAAATGAGGTGGGAAGATCGACAGCTAAAATATGAAATGCTGTTGCCAGACTTAGACAACTAAAATAAATTACAAAAGGTGACAAAAACAAAGAACTTGTGACTACTTTGGGTTTGTGACCACTTTGCATATTACTTGGGCCTTTGAAATACGATGTCTCCAGGTTACTGAGATTCCCTGGTTATTTGACCAACAGTTAAGTGAGGTCACATGAGAGGAGTTGTGTATCATTGCTTAGTTTTGCTGTCTATCTGTGACAGAACAGACTCTTTGTCTTGATTGCTGACTTCTTGCCCACTCTCCTGATTTATCCTATTGGCAGGAATGCATGGCGCCAGTAGGCTGGCTCAAGACAGCTTTCTAACAAAAATCTTTGGCTAAAAGGAGAGTCACGTGGTGTTGGCAATCTGTGTTCCTATTGTCTGGCTTGTGCTGGAGCTACTGGCGTTCGGGGTGTCACAGTCCCACTGGCACCAATGATACCGGTGGTAGGTGAGAGGTGACATCCTTTGGAGAAAAGTGGTTTATGAAGTAGCAAGGCAAGCTGGGAGTGGAGGGTGATAGTAAGGCGTGCACAGCAGTGGCTTCACTAGCAAGTACCACAGCACCCAAACAAGAATAGCAAAGCAGCTCTGGTGCTAGCCACAAGTTCAGCGACGAGTACAGATGACCAGTGACAATCCCAGTGAACACAGTGACAAGGAGATCTGAGGTCAAGCCAGAAAAGCCAAGTCAGTGAGTCGGGGGTCAGAATCAGGTTCAGTGACAATAACCAGGACCAACCAGCCACCAGTCTGGTCATCATTAGACAAGTCCACAGTGACGGGAAGGACCCAAGATCAGCTCAGGTGGGTCAGGGTCTGGATCAGTGTGTGTGGCCAGGCACAGTCATACCCGTAGCATAGTTCAGGCAAGGACTAAGGGAGAGTGCTTCAGTGTAGGTACAGCTCGAGCAAAGTAAATGGCCCTCACTTCTTATAGCTCTTTCTCACACAGCAGTCTAATCCAAGGTCACTCAGCTGCACAGAGCTGCCTTTGAGCATAGGCGGCTTAATGGTGACTAAGGCCCCAAGAAAAGGTCTAATTAAGAACTTCACCCCAGCTGAGGGACATACATATGTGACTGACTCAGTTTATGTGGCTTAGTATTTGTGTGCCAGAGTTTATTTTAAATATATGTAAACCATCATACTTTATGACGAACTGGAGGCATGCCAGACATATTCTCTGTATACTATTAAATGTTGTAAAGAAGTCAGAATTGAGGGAATCATATGGATCCTTGATTCATATGGGTATATTTTCCTCCTCTTTTGACACAATACTCCTGTTATCTTGGCTTATAAAATTATTTGGATTTTCTTTTTCCTTTCTGCCGGTCCTTAGGACATGACTGGCTTTGAACCCAGAAGAGGATCCCAGGCTCATTCAAACCTGGAAAATGAGCCATGCTAAGGCATTCCCTGAACAAATATTGCAAAATGCCTGTTTTTAGTGACCTACCAGGACTGACAGGCCTTCAGAATGTGTGCCTGCTAGTGCCATGGTCCTCCCTCTGGAACACTTAATGCTACAAATGCTGTCAGCACTGACATGCTGTCACACTGCCCAAAATAAATTGCCTATGATAAATTACAGCCACAGCCCCCTCAATTCTGGCTACATTTGCTACAGTGGAATGCTTGCTTGGGGGCTTACTTGACTCTGCAGGCAGAAGAAACTCATTCATTTCCTTTACACAGGTAGGGCACCCAGTCTTGTGTGTCGGGAGAAAAAGTAAGACTTAGAAGGGAAAGCTCCTGTCAGGTCTTCACTGGGAAGGTGCTCAGATGAATGCATGTACTTCCAGGTGTACAAGCAAGACATATCTGATCAGTTCTCACAGAACTCCTCTTATTTCTGAGATGGGGGTCGCAAGTGACATGAATTTTTAATGGACAGCAGTAGTCAGGAGCTGCAGCTTTTTTCTCTTTAAATGTTGGAACACATATTGGAGGGCTAAGCAGTTCCTGATATAATATTTCAGGAGTATTACACTGTAGCAAAAAATACACAGCATCCATGTTGGAGGTCCTTTCAGATTTCTTACGTTGTTTACCTCTTGTCTTTTTGCTTATATTTTGGAAGCCTGATCAGTCGTGGTCCAAGCACGTCCAAGAACCCCAAGTCCAGAATAGAATGAATGAGATGGCAGGCTCACTACTAGAGTCACTATTATTAGTTCCTGAGGGAGTTTTGGTCTGAGCTGAAGGATTAACTTCAAACACTGAGGGAAGCTCATGATGTCTATAGGTGGCTGAAGTCCAGAGCTGTAAGGTGACACAAAAATAGCTCATACTTTTTCCCTAATTTCAGCAGCCCTGTGTGTATGGACACACAAAGGACATTTTGAAGGGAAAAGAAAGCAGTCAGGAAAGAAGTTCAATTATTTATGGTGAGCAGATGGATTTAGCAAGCCTAGCTGCTAAGACAGAGGCATGACTGTGCAAATCAGGTAAGTGCTTCGTGGTCACAGATAAATCCTCTCCACAGCCTTGGTACTGTTTATATTATATGTATGGTGCTAGAGGCATGTATTGCACTCAAATTTACAATCCTTTTTAAATTAACAATTTCTGCAGTAGAGTATGTGTGGACTTTATGAAACACTGTGTATTTATGCAGTTGAGCACATCCTCAGTGGCACACTACCCTGCCTTTCCACAGCAGGGGGTTTCAGCTGCATTCATACTCCAGATGCTTTGTCTCATTTTATCCAGATTATACTGACACTTACCTCCATTTTCTGAGGTAGATCCTTCACTCCATATGTATGATTTATTCATGCCAAGCTTTCTTGGACCTCAGTAAGAATTTTTCCTGGTAAGTCATGAAGAAACAATGCATACTTAAGCTCTCTGGTACATATGCCATTATTAATTTCATGTCTAAATTTGGTTGCCTGAACTTCGACTGTCACTACCAATAGCAACTGACCACAAACATTATCCTTAACAGTAACAGCTTTACAGAGCAACTGTGACCCCTTGGAAAAAGAAAGATAAGACTCTGTCAAACATAAAGTCCTTGCAATAGCTAATAAGATTTTGTTGGAATAAGGATTAACACATTTTTTTTAAACAAAAAAAGGTATGCGACTCTATATTTGTCTCTAGTTTATTGTTTCTTGTGGGGCAAGCCATAGCAAACAAATGACTTTGAATAATGAACACAATTGCTATTGTAAAACTGTGTTGTAAAATCATGTATTTCATGCCTCTTAAGGCCTTGTATGTTGTCAGTTTGTGTCTTGCTTCACTTGGTTCTCTGTCTTTTGCAAAATTTTGTGTTTCCTAATATCAACCACTAAGTTCATGCTGAGAATTACCCAGGAAAATCAGCTACTTTCTGCTATTCTGGAATGAAATATATATATAATTTTAGACACAGGCTCAGGTTTAAGCATAAAATTCAAAATTACTTCCATCCGTCAAAATTATTTTCAAAATACCAGGGTTGCATAGAATTAGGGGACTGTGACACAGCCATTCCCCAGCATGCAATACAGTAATCAGGAGTGTACATCTTGTTTCTCTTAGCACACATTACTATTGCATTAGAGTGCTGTTGACCCAACTGGTTAGCCAATATCAGTGTAGGAGAATCTGATATTTCTCTGTTTCTGCCACATTATTTTTTGGCAATGTGTATAGAGGGTCATTCCACTGAAAATTAGGAAGGATTAAATAGCAGGAGACAATGCTCCAGTCTCATTTCTGCCAGTGCTCTTGCCAAAATCCTTCTATGCTTACATTCCCATGTCCTCTTCTATCTGTTTGCCAGGCCCTTGGCTGTGCTCTCCCACCCTTTTGGCAGTACACAGCTGCGATCGGTAGTCCATGTTTGTATTTGCTGGGGCACTTTTAAATGCATGGTTCAAGCACTTCAGGCTTGTATGTGGGGCTGGTCCATGGACAATGAGATTCCATTGCTGCAACAACCATAAAGTGGAAAGACGCTGACTTGCCTAACTTGCCATCAGTTGCAGACCGTACCGCACATGCTACCCGTGCCAGTGACAACTGGGAACATGCTGAGAGCATTTCTGTTCCTTCCAAAATGCCATGCATTTTCCCATCACTTAGGAGAGCTGGCCGCCCTTGCCTTGGGCAGCAAGCATTTTTCTCAGTTTGCTGAGTGTAGGTCAGTTGCTCAGTTGTAGCTGTTTTTGGTTTTGGTCTTGAGCAATTCGGGTCCCGGGACACAGATTTTTCAGTCCTTCCCCTTGACGCAGATGCAGAACGACAAGGCAGCAGCACCTTCCAATAATTCTTTTTCAAAATGCATGTAATTTTACAAGAAGTCCCTTTTATGCCAGTATAAAGGATTAGTCCTATTTGTATTCAGTAACAAAAAATCCAAATAAAACAGCATAGCAAAACAGATGAGAAAGGAACTTTTTGTATCTGCCAGTCCAAATGTTTGCTCTTTCAGGTATGTTCATCATATAACCTCTTAAATGAACTCATTCAGCTGCAATTTAATTCTAGGCAAGTTTCTTATTCCCCCATCTACATATGGAAAGCTGTTTCCAAAGATCAGCCTTCTGTTTATCAGAAAAATTTATTTGTGCCTAGCACGTATCAGTTTGTCCTGCTGCTAAACCTCACCTTGACCTCTTCTGTGGTGTTTACACTTCTGGGAGCAGCTGGTTTCTTTCTGACCCTCTGTTTTTCAGGGTGCCATGCAAATTCCCTAGAGCAATATGCTTCCTTTGTAGTTAGGATATTTAAATAAATCATCTAATTTAGAAGCCAAGTCAGAACTTAGGTAGGCTGAGTGGCTGGAGATGCCCATCTCCTTCCATTGACTGCAGGAGACTCTGGTGACTATTCTCCTATTTTATGTGTCTTTGTGAAGTGCCTGAAGTTGGGCAGCATGAATCTGGGCTTCAGTGCTGTTGTTTTTTGTCTCCTGACCAGTCTTGAAAACTTTCTCTGCACTGGTTCCCATGGCAATTTTTCTTTCTTGAACATAGATGGCCAGTATTCCAGATGAATTCGCCTGAGTGTCATTGATAGCTTTCCCACCCCTCTGTCAATTGGAAGTACCCTGTCTGAAATAGTTTGCCATTATGTTTATTTTAAACAGGCCTGAAATTTGTATTGTATTTCCTACCTCCCTCCCCATAATGTAGAGTTCATTAACTCTCTAGCTGACACCTGAAATTTTTTTAAATCCTGAAATCCATGGTCTTTCACCATGGGTAATTAGTTTTTTACTTTATTTCTGTCAGCCTGGACTTCATTGTCAATTCTTCCTAGGCAGTATTTAAAACCTCCTTTATAAAGGCACCACCTTCCAATTTACATGGCAATTTTAAGTTCCATTAACAACCCATTGTTTCTGGTGTCCTGGTAATTAGTGGCAGCATTAGGCTGCTTCCTCTCAAGAGCAAGAAATTCCTGTCAGAAGTCCACATTTTTGTGTTGCATAGTCACCCACTTGTTGCTCATACATTTGCCAGGCTGCCCAAATAATGAGTATTGAAATATGTTGTTCTTAATAATAACTTTTTTCTTGAAATGGAGGGAAATATAACAATAAGGCTGTTATTGTCTACCATGTAATTTCAACTCTTTTTCCATTCCATCATTGGCATCTGCTGCTTATTTGAAAGATTATTATTAATTGCTGCTTATATGAAAGGTGATTTCTCACTGCAAGTCACACCGAAGCTGCTGGGACCTGCCAAAGCTCATGCTCTGCACTCTGAATCCTATGTAGACTTCATGCTTCTTTTTACACCAAAAATTGAAAAATATGAAGAGTGGTTCATTGTTGGAAGGAAAATATTGTTTCAGCTGCTGGCTTACAGAGACCTGATTAAGCAAGACAGGGAGAGAATTGGCAAGGGTCATTCCCAAAGAAGGGGAAGCTGGTCTTTTTCTGTGGTATCAAAAGAGACAATAGCTACATGGGTTTATTCTACCAAAGTCAAACCATGGAAGTACCAGGCTGTACACCTTATGGTTACCTCAAGATCAAAATCCTGTCACATCCCAGATACTTCTGCATTCCTGCCTTTCTCTTCCCCACAGGATGACTGTGTGACTCCCTTCTCGTCTCTCTATTCACTGTCTCCAATCCCTCCCTCACTCCAGGGCTTGTATCCCACCCACATCTGGGTACGCTTTTCGTTCCTCAAGTGGTTCAGTGTCCCTTGTTTCCTTTACCCTCACAATGGCCACCACGAGTCTCTTCTCTTTCAACCTGCTCCCCTTCTCTTTCACAGACTTATTTGAACACTTTGGACTTAAACTGAGAAGACTGAGATATTCTCAATGATTTCATCAACTTATTTTCTCAGAGGTGGGCTGTTCCAACTGCTGTTGGAAGTGTGGGACATGCTAACTAGAGGCTCCAACCACTGCTTGCTGGTTGACTGGTCTCAAAATCAGGCAATTCCTGCCCAAGGATGTCTCTAATATTCTTGCAGTGCTCTGTAAATGATTGATTGTAAATGCCGTGTTGTACAGCCACCCTATTACAGGCAGACATAAATAAGCAGACATGGGTATGAATGATTTTTGTGGGCCCTGGCTCCATCTGCCAAGGATGAGGGCTCAAAAGCTGCATTGCCATTTCAAGCACTGATGTATAAAATTCACAGAACCAAATTGCCAATGCTAAGTAGTCACCATTTGCTCAAAGAGAAACTATATAGAAGGGCTTTTGCACCAAGGGAAGAAAATATGTATCCAGCAGGAGTTGGAGAGCTCTTTCCAACAAAACAAGAATGCTCTCAGATGCAAATAGAGAAAAGAGGGTGTGGACAGAGCAGAAGTAGGATGTGACCCATATAAAAAACTGCTGTGCAATCTATGGAGTGCAAGGGATGTACAGCGCAATAACGTTTAGATTTTCCAGTTACTGTCAATGCTGGCCAAAAATAATGACTCATTCAAATATGCTTAAGAGCTGCATTTTAAAATTAAGAATCTGGACAGACAGGTACTGACATGGAAATGTACACAACAGTTTGTTTAAACAGTGTCTTTCACAACCAGCTACTCAGTGACACGTGACAAGCCACAATACTTTTGCCACGTCAGTCGCTTTTGCCACGTGTCCCAGCTTTGTCACCTTGGTCTAGGTCCATGCTTGGCACGCCCACTGCACTGATGTGCCTATCTGCCACACAAATCTCATCTGCTCTCAAGCATGTTTCAGACCTGAGGACACAGAGGTACAAACTCTTAGTCTTGTTGGGCACCTGCTGTCCCCTTCCTTTCAAGGTTTTTCTACGGCATGTGAGCAATTCTTTCAGATTGCTTAAGAAAAGCAGAATTTTATCATGAGAAGTGTTGTGTAAATATCCATCCTCAAGAGGAACTTTTGGAAAATACACACGTTTGCTGTCAGAAATACCAAATTTCATTTGAGGTCTGTGGGTAAAAAACATGCTGTTTTCCTGATTATTCCCAGGAAAATAACCTTAAGACAGAAACAGAAAGAGGAAAATCTGTTAAAAAAAAAAAAAGAAAAAGAAGAGGAGAAAATACATGTCCCTGCATCAGTTTCATATTGAGTATGTGACTCCACATGGGAGATCTTCTGCCTCCAGCAGCTTGCTTCCTCATATAAGAGAGAAAAATACTGAGCACAGTGCCTGCTGGACCCTCATGTTGCACTAAGGAACATGGATGTGCCATCTCTCAAACAGACGATGTGCCTGCAGACTCAGAGATTCTCCTGTGGGCTCTGTGCCATCACCTCTGATGGCTGTCCCTGCAGGCAGCAGCATGGAGGGATTGCACCGCCATCCCTGAGGGGGTTCAAAATGCCCTGTGCTGAGAGCGTCATGAATATTGTAGCAGAGACACAGTGGAAATATCCAGAGATGTGGTGCCTCATGAGCTGCCTTGTTCAGGTGCTACTCACAATGTGTAGTGCCGGCAGCATTCCTCGGCCTTGAGGTCAGCATTCTAAACCAGTCAGACTGATGCCAACACCTTGCCACACCTGCCAGTGATGTCACTAAAACCAGAATCCTCATCTCCAAAAGATCAGCGCTTAAGCCCTGTTCAGACCTTGACTGCCTTTTTGGCAGCCCTACTCCCAGCCATCAGGCACCTCCATGTGGATGGGGACAGCCTTAAGGCCAGGTTGGGACATCAGCCTGCAAGTGTGGCGGGGTCAGGATCAGGCCTCGTAAGGGGTATCCTTACATCTAGCAGCTCCACTCCACTAGTCTCCCTGCTATTTCTAGGACAGAGACTGTGGTGTTGGGACTGAAAACAGTATGAACGAGGCTATAATGGAAAAGATAAGATATTGCAAGATGGAATACAATACAATGCAGTATTGTATTGTGTAAGATATTACTGCTGTGGTTATGAAAGTTGATCTAGTGACAAGGCAGGACAAGGTCATGCTTTCAGGTTGTTTTCCATTTGTGTCATTTTTGTTGGGTTTTTGGTGTGGTTTTTTTGGTTGGTGGTGGTTGTTGTTGTTGTTGTTGTTAGATTTCACTACTGAATCTAGAGAAAGCTCCCTTTTGCCTGGTGACACTGGTGAGAGCCAACCACTATTCCAGCCTGCATAATAAATCTGCTTCTAAATTCAGGCGTTTCAGAGGGCATCTCATTTTTAAAGGAGGCTCACAGAAATGCTCTGTGTTGCTACTTAAAAAGACAGCCAGCACCCACATTGAAGCAGGGAGAGGGGTGGAGCTCACAAGCCTCCGAGTGCCCTTTCCTCCTCCTCCTGCAGGGCAAAGCCGATGGAGCAAAAAAGCCAGAGCAGGCCCCTCATGGATGCTGCTGCCCAGGACCTGCGTGCTTCTCTGGGATACCACACCTCTCCAGGCCTTTTTGGTCAGCATTGAGAAAATCTGCTCAGAGGGCAATTAGACACTGTTTTCCTCTTCCTGCATCACAGAATTTTTCTATTTATAATCGTACCTAGGATTATTAAAATGTCTTTAAATCTCTCTAGTCTATTTATATATTATATAACTAGGGCTGGAGGAATGAGGCATATCCTACAGATCAACAACATACCACTAATGCTGCATGTACCTTCCCTTCCATTTTTTGTTTAAAAGCATCTAGAACCAGTAGGATAACATGCTGAAAATATAAATCATGTTGCCTTTTGATGCAGTTGAGGAGCTAGAAATAAGGAAGAGAAACACATTTACATATTAGAGGATTATAGACCCACGTAGGATGAATACTCACTGTAGCTTGTAGTAAAATTTTTAACACGGGTAGTAAGAGGACATAATTGCATTTGAGGTGTTTAAGAGAGGGTGCTTCTCATACAAACTAACCACAGGAACAATTAGAGGTACAAAAGTCCACGTTCCTCATGTGCTCTCAGTCACAAAGTATATTCAACTATGAACAAACCCAGAGGTTGTCATCTTTTGTGCTGAAAATCAACTAACCTCATAATTACAGGTTTTTATATAACTAAAGGAGGCTTCTTTTGATCTGCATTTCTTTTAGACCATGTTGCTTTACATCAAAATAATCAGTGACCTGGGTTGCACAGGGGACATCTCTGAGCAGTATATGTGAGATTTTCTTGCAATAAAGCTCCCTTCACCCTGAGGGTTGTGGATCTTTAATTTACAGAAGCCAAAATTGCTTGGAGGTCTCTTCCATGATTGAAGTGGCTTGTAGCTACAAAACCCATGTATTCCTCCTGGCAATATTAGCCTTTTTAACTCAAGCGAGCCCCATAAAAATCCAGAACATCATTTGTTTCCAGCAGTCACAACTAATTTCTCACAAATGGAAAGAGTGCGATGCAGGACAGATTGATTTCCATAAACATGATTTACTTTGTTATCTGTCTCATCAAAACAAGCAATTAGCGAAAGCTGTAAGTGTTACAGACTTTTCTGTGAGGATATATTGGTGATGAAAGCACATGTTTCTCCGGGATGGGAGTTCCTGTTCATTCACAAAGGCAGCAAGACAACTTACAGCCCCAAATTTGACAAGAAACATGACAGAGAGCTGTGTCTTTTCTCGCCACTCCAATTCCTTTTCAGGAGAGCACATAGCTGCCAACCTTTGCCTCCTAACCCGTTGTGGGGACACATGCCCAGGGTTGTCCTAGCTATGCTGAAAGACATGGACCAGGGCAGAACTGGGACTTTGCCACAGCCCCCAGCTCCACTACTCCTTCTGCTTAGTGGCACACAAACATTACCCTCTGGTGGGGAAGCTTGTTTTCCCCATATGCACATAATTTTGGGCAATAAATAAATAATATGCTTGGAACAAAAGCTTGTAACTGAAGCTGAGACAGTTTTAGATTTATCATGCATGATGAATCCTGGCTGTAACACAGGCATCCATGCCAGTGAATTTAGCAGCTGTATTGCCCTGAAGACTGGTCTGTATTTAGAAGGGTAAATAAGATTCTTTTTTTCCTCAGCAGTTGCTGACAAAGTTTGTAACAGGTCTAATAATGCCTGTGTCCTATGGGAAATATGTATGGTAATTTGCCTGTGTAAACACTCATTTCTCCTAAGTAGATGCTCTGTCTGGCTCTGTGTGTCCTTTCACCTATTTTATGAAAACAGTTAAATAAGCAGCTTGCTCCCTGTGCCTCTTCTCGCCAAATCAGAGACATGGGTCAAAGTCCAGCAGCCCCAAACCCCATCTCTGATCTTTATGATTTTTTTTCAGACTCTCCTCAGTCCTCTTCTGCTCCAGACTCAAATGCTTTCTGTTCCGTGCCATGAAGATCAGATGAATTAAAGCTACTTCAGACTTTTTGGTCATGGTAGCCTGGGAAAGTCATGCCTTCCAACAATTTTTTTTATTGATGTCTATCTGTGGCCTTTGCAACGTGAGTGTTGAAAAAATGACCTTTGGATCCTGGGAAGGGACCCCATAGTTCCTTTCACGTTTCATAGCTCTTCTTTTTTCATATCTTTCGGTGTCTACAACTGTGAAGACTGCTTTTCTTTGTTTTCCAAACCGATTTTTAAACGTTGGTTGATAGCCATGTTGTTGTCGTTGCTCAGCACGAAAGATCATTTATGAATGGAGGGCACGAAGTGGTTTCCATTGCTGCCATCTCCTGGCGCAGTTAATGAACTCCACACGGCAATAACAAAGGCACATTAGCAGGGAAGAGAAATTAAACAAACTAAAATAGCATATAAATTTTCCTAAAGGCAGCTGGTAGATGCCAGGAAAGCATCTTAAAAGATAATACACACCAGAAGGACCATTGCCAGATGGAAATTTCAATGCTCCCTGGAACTGCCTTGCTCACTGTTGTAGTACCGATGTAACATCCATGATGATATTAGAAAACATAAGAAAAAAATTATATTTCTCTGTGTTTTGGTAGGCGTTTGACATAATGACTCTGCAATCAATTTTATGGTTTTGCTGAAGTAATTTCTCTGCAGTTTGAAGGGCTTTTTTAGAGTAGGAAAAAAGAGAACATTCTGGGGTTTAAGCAGGTAAATGCTTAATGCTTTAACAATGGAAATTACCCATGAAAGTTCAAGGAGACATGCAAGGTTAGAAATGTCTTTGGTTAACACTTTTGGAACTGATCGCCTGACAGTGTCCCTATAATTGCTGTTGTTTGGTAACTGTGGTAAATGAAAGAAAAATTAATAAATCTCCTAGAGTTCAGTAAAGGCAAATAAGAAATTCAGTGACCTGAGCAATAAATAAATAAATATCTTTAGGTCCTATTTTTGCTGCATACTCAACACATTTCACTGCAAAAAAATAGGCTTTGCTGTGCTTTGCATAGAAAGCAACTCCATGAGGTGCACAGCTGAATCCAGTGGGAATCCATCATACCAATAGAAAATACATTGAATTTCTGCCATCATTTTGTGAACAAAAGCACAGTATTCTGTCTGTATTCCCTTCATTCATGCCGAATTTCAGATTCTTTAGAGTTTTGTCATTGCTTTGGCTTGCTTGTGAGTTCAAATTAATTTTTAATGATTTAAGGATGCAAAAAACCGCTCAATATTTCCTGACATTGCACCTATATACTTCAACTGCAAGCTTCGCTAATCCTCAGAAATTCATTATGGGAGAGATGGAGCACTTGATAGCTTTTTGATCTCTTCCACAATCGTTACTCCATTCATCAGCCAGCCAGCTGGCTGCATCAGCTCCCTTTGGAGTCCCTTTCCCTGACTAAGCAGTGCTGCCATAAAACTGCATTGTATCCCCGTGCTCTGCCCTTCCTCCACAGATGTTACTGGTTCAATGGGCATACACAGTCCCTCAGCAAAGCTAAAATACTGCTCTGCCAAGTTCCTCTTGGCCAAGATACTTCCTGATGCAGATTTTTTTTTTTTTTCTGAGAGCTTCTGCAAACCATGTACCTTTCCCACTCCAAGGACAGAATATCTTTGGTTTGCCCTGGCTGGCAGCCTGCCTATATGGCATCCAGGTTTCTGGAGTTAAGAATGGTTTCCATATGATCAGACAAAATTATTTTGGGATCAAAAATGTTTTGGCAGTGCACAGCACTCTCTGGAGAATAGTCATTTATGCTCAACAAATATTTTCATCTATAAATGAATGTAAACCCCAGAAATGTAAAACTTGATCTTTTAGCAGAGCTATTTTCTTTGCATTGTGGAGTAAAGTAATGTTGCTCAATAAAATGTTCTGTAGGAACCCCTACCCCATGCAATGGACTAAGTAATTTTAAACTGTAAATCTCTATTTTTTCATCCCACTATCAATTGCCATGTGAAGTCCAACTGGCTCTCATGAAACTGCTCAAGAATAACCATGATCAGAATTTGGACTTACTTTGTAGAGGATATCACTGGTATTCAGAATAAGATAACCAAGGATGCACTTCTCTTTGCTCTACTTATGGCCTTCCTAGTTCATGCGTCCCATTAAGAAGGTGTGGACAAGAAAAAGAATGAGCACTCATTAGAGACAACTGTGACCTAATGAAGAACTCATGGGGAATGACAGGATGAGCAGGGACTGCACAGGGAATGCACTGTGACAGCCATGGTGGTGGGCAGGTGTCTCGTGTGATTCAAGGCTGCTTACAGCAGTGAACATCAGATTTATTGCTTTCTCAAAGAACGGGTGAGAATGAAGGTGCACAGAAAATATAAAATATTTATGGTTTATTTGTCTTTTCATAACCACTATAAATGGCAGACATACCTGTGGGAAAACTCCCCATATCTTTGTCAGAGGTAGATGCCTGGGAGCATCTGCAAGTGGATCACAGCCTGAACAAAGCATTTGAGTGAGCTGTGTGTGTGCATGTGGAACAGGAGGAATGCTGGAAGCACACATGTTTGAATGTAGTGCAAGTGAGGGTCAGAGCACTTTCCAAAATGTTTTCACTGCACTTACACTGCTCAGTAATTTTAGCACTGACCCCAGGAGCGAAATGGGAGATAGGCTCAGTGAACAACAGGCTCACCCTTTCTTGAAGGTATTTCTTACTAATGGGGCAAATGTTGTTTGCTGTTGACTCTGTTATACCTCTCCTCCATCTAAAGAAGGGACCAGGGTTGCCATGTTTTCCAACCCAGCAGTTTTCCCAGGCACGCAGTTACATCAACTCACAAGACTTAATTCCAAGTAGTTGTTCTGTGGACAAAGTTCAGTTCCTACAGATCATTTCAAATGATCCTCCCACACATCCTCGTCACCTGCTCACCATCTCTGCACTCGTTCTCATGTAACACTGGCCAGATTTCTGCTGTCTCCCTTACTCTTTCCCTCATTTCTGTGCATCATGTTTTCCCTAATTCCTCACTGTGGTGCTTCATCTTCCTCTCATGCCTCTATATTTTTGGCAGCCCAAGAGGCAACATATGCTCAGTCGGGCTCAGAGCTCCGCGTGTGCTGCGCGTTGTGCCAGTGCACACATGCTGTTCATGCAGCGGAGCCGTGCCTCCTGCAGCGGAGGAGGGCTGAGCTACCCTTTCCTCTCCTCCTCCGGGGCACTTCCTCAGCCCTCTCTACCAGTCACCTGCATTTTTTGATCCTTGTAGGAACTAAATATCTCTGAGACTTCTACTTCTTTGGCAGATTTGGTAAAAATAGCCGGATGGCTTCAGGAGCCTTTGCACAGTGGGAAGGCAGATAGGAGGAAAGGCAGTCACTGCAATTATACTACTCCAATTCCTTAGAAAACTGAGCTAAAAATTATATATGTTGAAAAATGGATCATAAGGAACTGGACTCAGTACCCTCTCCTTTTGTCTACCTACCAGACTTCTTCTTGTCTCTCATCCTGACTTTATATCACAAGATGCATGAGGCAAGAAACGTGTTTTTGCTCTCTGTTTTCTCTATTACAGTAAAAAATAAATGTAGTAACAGATAGAAATGCACAGGTCTTGGCTGGTTTTTTTTCTATATGGCAATTGCTTCTTACAACATTGTTTTAAAAGCCCCAGCACATGGAGCCAATGGATTCACAGCTGCAATATGATTGAAGATGCTGAAAGATGCCCCTTGATCTCTTCCCCAGCTGCTCTTTTCCTCCCCCTGTACCTTTTTGTTTTGGTTTGGTTTTGTTGGTTTTTTTGGTTTTTTTTTTGCTGCAGTGACCTTCTGTCACTCAGCATGCCAGGTCTCCATCCCAAATCTGTTGTCATGGAGATTTGGGCCAGCACTCCTGGGGGACAGCGTGCCTCTCTCAGCCATCCCAGTTACAAGGCCTGAGCAAACCTGGAGCATGGTCCCCGGCAATGTCTGCCTGCCACATGAAGCCAGCTGGCACCACTAGGGAAGCACCTGGTGAGTGTAATGCAGGGAGACAAACCCTGGATTCTTAAAAACCCAGGGTTTTGGCATATTTCCCTGCAAATCTGCAAGCTAATCACAGGAGGTCACCCTCTGGCTGGCTGCACTGCTGCAGCATTGTTATAGTGAAATAATAAAGCAAGAAGGGCTGTGTTCATAACAATAACATCTCTAGGGGGGTCTGAAGAAGATGAAGTGGCTGAAACTTTGCCTTGATATTCTCATTGTCAAGGGACCTGGGATGAGTGACATCGTAAAATAATGAGTCAGCTTAATAGAGTTAAATGTTCTTTCTTTTCAGTTTGAACAGTAGGATAAGGGATTATTATTCTTACATGTTACGAGGGGGACAGAAAGACAGGGATTAGCTCACACAGGAAGAAAAGACAGTCTTAAATATCTCATCAAGATGAATATATGAAAAACACTGAGAACAGATAAGAGTAAGCCTGTTTTCAGTGGTTTGAAATACGGCAATATTTATGACTGCTCTTCAGGAAATTTGCCTATCTCAGGCAGCTTGTCAAATGAAAATTAAAACTTCTCTTTTTCAAAAGCAGTAGGCTAGAGCTATGATGCTGGATCACCATTTACAGTCTTCTGTTCCTGTGTTGAAGGTCTTGCCTGCTCCTTGCAAGTTAAACCATTCCTCAAATCCACAGAACTCATTATGTTCTGCCTGTAATCCAGCCCTGAGGCAACAGAGAATATTGCTGTTTGCACCTGCTAAAGCACAATTGAACTGGAGCTGGGGTGTTTCCCAGAAGCTTTGTTTCTGTTTTTATGCACTTTGGATACCTGCTGTTACCCTTAGTTTGAACCCAATAAATGTGATGTTTGGCGAGGGGATAGATACAGATATCACACAAGAAAGGCCGAGGGCTCAGCCACTTAACTGCATGGTATTATCGGTGTTGGCCCTTGAAAAGTTATCCGTCAAGACTCTTTGAATACCAAAACTGCCCCAGGGGTAGCTGGAAGCCCCCGAGCAAAGTCCCATCTCCTGCGTGTGAGCCCAGCAGAGTGGCAATACTGTGCCTCAAGCTAGCTCGTACTGCGGGAAGATGTAAAGTCCCGTCTGGCTGTTAATTACAGGGGGTGGGAGGAGCTGATGTGCTCTTTGTTTAGTGTGGACAAGAGGAACTTCTCAAGGGACTTTCCGGGTGTGCTCACCCTTCCCAGCACTGGCTGCAGGCAGGTGGGTGCCACGGCAGGCAGTGCCCCGGCGGGCACGGCCTGGCAGCAGAGAGAAACAGGGCTGAGGGCTGCGAAAGCACAGGCGAAAACACAGGAAAATCCTGCTGGCTGCTCTGGGCTGGGCTTGGCAACGATGGTTGCTTTTGCTTTCTGCACCCAACTGCGAGGCCAGCTGGTTCCTGCTGGGTGCAGGCAGAAGGAGAAAGTTCCTGCTGCGGCTCCTGGGGTATTTGACTGGGAGGAAGACTCCGTGTTTTTGTCACCTAGCAAGTCTAGTGATTCAAGGGACCTTGCCCTTAGAGAGGTGAAGAGGTGTAGGTTTGAATCTAGGCTGGTGTGGGAGCTCAGCAGCCCCTGGGGCTGCCCAGAGGCACTGGTGCACTGTGGCCACCCCGCCGCCTGCTCTCCTGCTGTCTCCAGTCTGTCTGCCTGTCAGTCTGCACTGGCAGCACACGGCCAGCCCTGCGGTGTCCAGTGGCTTTCAGCCAGCCCTGTTTGGGCAGGTGGGCTCTTGAGAGGCTTTATTTCTGTGGCTGCAGCCTGACCTGTGCCCTCCTGCTTCTCTGTGTGGCCGTGGTGTACATGTAAACCTCATCACAGCTTGCTCTACCTCACACTGAATTTGCTTTCCTCCTCTGCAGATTAAGGTGAGCTGATTCTGAAGGCTGCAGTAACTCTGTGGCCCTCTCACTACACTAGCTTTCTTCATGTATTGCTTGCAATGTTCCTAAGCGAGTTGCTGTCAGTGGGTGCATGAAGCCAGGGCTGGGGTGGGTGTTTGGCTCTCACCTCCCTCCTTGCCTCCTGCCTAGGGTGGTTGCAGCTCTCTCTTTCACTGCGTGACAAATGGCTGCTGGGATGAAGCTGTCTCCTGCTGGGGGCTATACACAAGCTCAAGAGAAAATGAGAGCAAGAAAATGTTGAGGTTTCTCATAGAAATTAGTAATTAAACATGCAGCCTTTGAGGCATGGTTCCTGCCTGTATGCGTGTGTTGAGCTCTGTCAGAACAGCAGATCACAGCTGCTGACACAACCACTCTTCCTGGCTGTGTAAAGCTGCCCAGTCCAAGGGCTGCTTTGCATTCAAAGGTGAGGAGAGAAGCAGCCGGGTCTGTTACAGAAGAGTTGTACCAGTAGGAACCCTACCCAGAATGCAACGCCCAAGGAAAGTCACAGCAGATGATCTCAAGTCATGTACTTAAGTGACAAGCAGGTACTTGGATGCTCAGGCATGTACAGCTTGTACTGCACCCTAGTTTAAATTCCAAGGAAGTAATGAGATAAAGAGTCACTGAAACTTGTGTCTTGGAGAGATAAAACCCAATCCTATCTCCACGTAATTTCTGATATTGTTGCAATACATTGGATTTAAAATACTACTGTCAACAACTGTTAAAAGAATCTGGTTTCACCAAATGAACATCCTAAAACCCATTCCCTTAAGGTGCTAGTCCAGAAGCGACTGTAATCAGCTGCTTGTCTTTGGTGCTTATTTCTATCCTATTTAGCCTTAGGGTAAGTCATTCAGGCCAAGACTGATTAAAGAAAAGGCCAGGCAGGACCAGGAGCTCTCTGTACGTGGGAGGATGGGCGGTAGGATGGGAGCAAGCAAGGACGTAACAACCACTGCCTGATCTCTGCATTCACTGTGAAGTCCCCTCCAAGCAGGTGGTGGCACAACACAGGTAACCTGTAGGAATGGATGGAGAAAGAGCGGTTAAGACCAATGACATATGTGAAGTTACAGTCTTGTGTGAACACTGAATCAGTGGCTCAACAGGACGAGTTACTTTTGCAGGCTGCTTGGGCAAAGACTACCTGATGAGTATGCACTGTTTCCTGGCTCAGCTATGAAACATTGCTAATGGCATAGGAGCATATGACCAAACGATCAGCAGGGTGCACGGGCAAAGCTTCTCTGCAGAGGAGTGTCCTAACCAAGGATCTGCCTCTGAACCTCTCTGCCCGGCTTGATTTGTAAGACATGATGTCCCTAATGTGCTATCTACTTCACAACGGCACTCTGACTGCAAATACACGGTGCCTCCTGCAGCTTGCCAGCCCCTTGGCACTTGTGTCCTTTGCCTTGGCCCCCTTCCAGGATTCCCGCTCTTCCTCCTCTGCTGGGAGGCCACCTTGATGTCATCTTTCTGAGTTAAAAGGAGTTCAGTAGCCATGTACTCAGGAAATAAGACTGAATCAGGCGCATTCTTCATTACCTTTTCTGGAATTTGGGTTTTGGCACCAAGTTCCCAAAATGTTGTTCTCCTGAACTCACTCTTTTGTAGACATCCGAACCATGTGAGCCACACTTTTGAGTCACTCTTCTAATGATCTAAAACATCCTTCTTGCTTCCCTAGAAGTAACATGCAAACCTGCTTTCCTTTTCCTTGCTGGCTGATTATTTTTTCTATTGCTTCCACCCAGGGACTAGTGAGTGAGAACACTTCAATCACAGCTGCTTTTCTAACACAACTTTTTCTTCTCACTTTTGTAGGTCACACTCTCTCTGCAAGGATGAGTTTCTTTTTTTATCCCACCTGTCCCTACGTTTCATTTGGAACCAGCTTGGCTGAAATAAAGGTTTAATATAAAAGAAATTGCCTCACATTGTACTGAGAATGCAATTGGTCTTTCATAACGCCACAGACCAACAGGGTGCAGTACCACACTGCACGCTGCACCTCGCAGACACAGCACGTACATTGGCTCGTTATATGGGCAGAAAGTAATTTTCCAGTTACAAAACATGAAATTCACTTGATTCTCCCCAGCTTAACACCTACTTCTCCAGCACATGCTAGCATTCTTAGCTAAATGAATTTGATTTGGGCATATATAAGAGAGGGCAGATGCAAAAATGGCTTTTTTTTGTAAAGCCACTTACACACTTTTTACCTGTTCACTCAAAACCCTCACAGCAGCAATTACCCACAGTGTGTTTCCCTGGCTATACAGCCTCAGCAAGTAGGCATGAGTCTTGACGTACACATGCTGACTGCAAAGAGGATTTAAAGTGATCTCTAATAAATACTTAATATAGCATAAATGGAGTATAAAGAAAAAGAATTGCTAAGCAGGAGAAAGAGAATGGTGTCTTACTTATGCATGGCACTTACAGTCAGCCTGAATGCTTTTCCTCCAACCCAATACACTAATTTCACTCATGGCTTGCCATTTCAATCTTCCAGCTTGGCTAATACCGCTGCCTGAAAATTAGAGGAGCTGCAAGTCCGTGTTTGCCATTTGCATCACAGCGTTCTGGGGAGCAGGGACTTTGGCAGTTGTGGAATGGCATGGATCCACAGGAAAGCAAAGAAAACCTCTCTGGCAAGGCTCTGCTCTTTGTTTATGGTCACACTATAACCTGCTTGGCATGGCCGGGTTCCTTAGTTTTCAATCTGAAGGTATTTTAGTTTCCCTTGACAATGAGAACAAGGAGTCAAATGAGCCTGTGTGTGAGCTATCTAGAAACTAATTCCCATAATATTTTAATTATTTTTCCATCTTCCAAACTCTGAAGGCTAGAACTACCTATAAATCCCCTGCAAGTATATGCAGAAATACCATGTATTTGGGGGTTTTA
Source organism: Cnemophilus loriae (assembly GCA_013397755.1). Classification (NCBI taxonomy): domain Eukaryota; kingdom Metazoa; phylum Chordata; class Aves; order Passeriformes; family Corvidae; genus Cnemophilus; species Cnemophilus loriae. Next base: position 936,625 of record VZTF01004847.1, on the reverse strand, counting down.
TTTCCAAGGGGAGCGCTCATTATTTCTGGGGCAAGCAGAGAGCCCTGCAGTAGTAAGAGCAGTGAGGCTGGCACGCACCAAGTGCTGCCTCTGGGAGCAGAGCTCCTGGCTACACAGCCTGTGTGGAGGAGATCTTCCTCCACTGTTATAGCAGCAGCTGATGCATTTGGGTTGTGCACAGATGCTGAAGTTCAGCCCTCCCCTTGCACAACCCACTTCTGTCTCTGCTCACACTTGCACAGAGGCTTGGGTAACCAGCTTGGGTGCAGCTGGACTTGGGTACCACCATAGTCAAAGCAAGCTGCAGGAACTGAGTCCTGAGCAAACTGTTCTAAGTCAGTGGCTTCAGTCTTGGTTTTGGCAGAGTCTGAAATGCATCTCCTTCGTGGGGAGGCAGTCCTGGTTAAATGGCTGCTCTGCAATGAGTATCGCTACTTTTAAACAACCACGAGGAACTAACCTTCCTCAGGTATTTCCTTCATTTTTAGGTTGGGCTAAGGAGACATTTTTGAAAACCTCTTAACAAATAAGGAAAATGGTGATTCCTACTAGCATTCTCAGATATTTGCAAATAACATTATCTCCCTAAAATTGTTTTGTTCTGTTTCCTTCCTGGCTTCTGTGCGCTAACATTGGAAACAAGCAGAAGACAAAGGACAAGGAAGTGAGAGTTCAGTTGTTCAGATATGAGATCATACCCAAGGAGAAACAGCCTTTATTTTTATAATATCCTTCCTTTTCTCCTCTAACTTATCTGCAGCTTCCCATTTGTCCAGTCACTGTGCACTGCCTGAAGCAGAAAGAAGCCTTATAGTAGAGTCACTGTTGTGTCCTTCCATCTCTTGGAGTCCCTGACCTTTCCTACTATTTTATTTTGCCCTACTGTTAACATAGACTACAGTCAGCAGAACTTGCTGTGGGACCAAAAGGGGAAATAAAAGCACTTCAGAAAAAAAACTGTTAGGCACTTCCATATTGGCAGTATTAGGAAGTTTTTTAATCAAATGTATTGTCGATAGTGAAGGTACAGGTAGCAGTGAGCATTGTCCAGATAGATAACAAAGGGGAGAAGGAGTGGAAAGACCAAAACCTACTGAAAAAATTACCCATGGGAAGTTCTGATGACTCAAAAACCTAGGACAAACAAAAGCCAAGCCTGTTGCTCATACCTCTCTCTGCTGCTGAGCAAACCTACAGGATTTGGCAGAGAATCTGCCCAAAGATGTGGGCAATGCTGTGGTGGTTGTGGGAAGGAGGAGTGCCACAGAATGCTCCTGAGAGAACCAATGACATCTTTGATGCTGAGGAAGTATTTAATTGAGAAAGATTGTCAGAACACCAAAGTAGGATTAAAAGGTTCTGAAAACCTTTTGAAAGCCTTTGTACTGTTTCTAAAACATATTGTGCCTTTTTTCTTCTATGCTGTCAAACCAACCCTTCAAAAGATGTAGTCATGGAGTAGAAGTGAATTAAAATGCTACTTAAATCCATTCTGTTTTCTGTTAACTTGTGCTTAATTTCTGTCTTATTCAGGTGCATCCATGTTGTTTTTATGCTTTTGCTCCCTAACACTGAGTGTAAAGTTACTGTCACAAAAAAGGAGATTTTAATTGCAAAAAGCTGCCACATTGAGACATGAGCAGAATATTTTCAAACTTTCATTAAAGCCATAGAAGCTCATGTTGCTTTGTCCTTTATCATAATGCATTCGTGCCTACCCTTGTGTCAGCTCCCTTTTTGCCAGTGGTGAGAGGGAAGGCCAGCAGCAGGGAGCTGGCACCGTGCTTTGCGGTACCCATGAAAGCGAGTGCTTCCCCCGTCCCTCGGCTTTTAACCCAGCACATGCAACAGTACCCCCAGAAAGACTCTGCCTTGCAGCTTACTCATTTCTCCATAACAGTGCAGTGAATTTCTAAATCAGACACAGATGCTGGCAAATATCAATTTTAAGGTGCAGTTACATTTTCTTCATTACTTGTAGTTTTTTTTGTGCCTTGAAACCAGGCTTTTGTAAGTAGGGGGCAGCCCTGACTTGCTGTACCCCCAGCAAGCCCTGCAGCATCCTAGTTGCTGACGACGAACCACTCTGATCTCCCTCTCTTTTCGCAGGATTCTGCTCAAGACCTGTAAAAACGTGATGGGGACTTTCAGGCCATCAATGGCAGAGAGTGACTGCAGTAGCAATACAAATGATTAGGGAGGGCAGGCAAAAAACTGGTGAAGTACCAAGAAGTACTAAGCTGAAATATTATATTATATATTTTCTTCCTCTTCCTCTTCTTTTCCTTGATGTAAACTTGGCTCCTGTGTAAACAGTGTCTGCGGCACTGACATTTCCAGCCTGAAGGATTGTAATGCAGAAACGCATAATTCATGAAACACTGTGCTGTATTTGATAAATCTTGCCTGTGTCACGGTATGTCACTCATGCTACATACCAAGTAACCTGGATAAAACATGGAAGCAGCGTCTTGAAATCTATTTGCATTGGAAATAAAATACATGAAACTAGGATGAGCTTGTCACAGCAGAGAGATGAATTCTGCAGTATTCTGGATTTCCTGCATGAATCATTTTTTGTGTCTGTATGTTCCTCTTTTGATGATGACTTGGCAGAACAGAGGGAATGAGTTGCACATGTTTAAAACTGGTTGGAATTCTGCTCTGGGTTTCCATCCGCATTACAGTTTGTGCAGTGTAGTTATTCAGAAGACAGTGGTTCACATGGAGGATTGGATTTTTTTCTTTGATTTTAAGCTTTCTCAAATGGCCTGTCCAGCATAAGGTAATATTTGTGTCAGCAGAGAAAAAGAGAGATTATGGTCTTTTGGTTTATTCTAATGGTAATTCTAGTGGTAATGAAATGATGCTGCAGACATGAAAACTATGATCTGTTGTTTGTGTGACCCTGTCTACAACCAAGGTTAAAATACCTCGTTTTACAAAGAAACTGGACCACCCGAAAGGGCAGAACACACAGGACTCAGATTGTTAAAGATACCATAGTAGATTATTAGATCCGTCTTGTAACTGTTCACCCAAAGGGAAAATTATTTGAAACCACCTCTGCAGACACACAGCCATGTTTTAAACCAGCTATCACTGTCCTGCCTTCTGAAGTTTGTACCAAGGAACAGAGATGAGATCAGCTTCTCCCTTGCTGCAGCCTGAGAAGACTTGGTTTAACACACCTAAGTCTGAGCTGTCTCTGAGTCTCCGTAGTTATGATGTGTTTATTTTATTTGACTGTCTATGTGGTTTTGCTGCCAAATTTCCGGAGATCTCCATGATACAGAGACATTTGCAGCAGCCTCAGCTGTGGTGTCTTGGTCAGGTTGCCTCGTTCACTGCCCTGTGTGTGCAGCCTTCATCCTGGGATTCAGCTTTGAACTGAGGAAAATGTTGGGGCAGTGGTCTCTGCTTGGCCACGAAGGACCACGTTCTCCTCCTCATCTTCACAAAGCTCTGCCCCAGACATGAGTTTCTGTGATTGCTCTGTTGGGAAATCTTGGTTTTGGACCTATCACTCATGGCAGTTACAGTACCTTCCATTTTCCATGCAGTTTTCAACTCCTGGAAATGTGCTACAAAATACATACTAATTCCAAAGAAAGACACTTCTTTTGGTGTATAGTCTGCTAAAGATGTATAGTCTTTTTTTAGCATTAGATGTCTGAAAACACAAGCATCTTAGCACACAGCCATGGCTCCAGACAACTGGATTCAGACGGTGCATCTTCCACTGTGCTAGCTGGGAAGTGTCAGACTCTTCTCCTGGATAAAACAAAGGAAAACTCAAAGCTAGGCTTGGCTTTGGTACAGCCCTGGACAAGGCTTTTTGTGCTCTGTGTGGAAAAGCCCCTGACAGAGACTGGAAAAGTTGCCAACCCTTGGTGCTGCAAGGAGGATGACCTGACCCAGGAAGCTGCTGGTGACAGGTTGCAGCGGCAGGTGGATCTGTCTGGGATGGCCAGTGGCACGGTGTGATGCTCTCCAGAGGGAGATTTGGCTTAGGAAAGATTTTGATTTCCTTTTCTTTTCCTGGTGTGGATGTACAGCCTGAGATATGACCAAGTTACTTTAAACAAAAAAAAAAAAAATGTGCCTCCTTCTAACACTAATGTGGGCACTTGGCTGCTCTGGGCTGCTACCTGAAGCATGAATAGGCAAGGTTAGACCGTGTAACATGGCTGTACATCCTGTACATCACCATGTTTTCCCCACACTTTACCTGATCAATATTCCAGATTCAAGTTTCTGTAACTGCCTGTAGAGAATCTATTTTAGGCTTATCTATTTCAACCAGCTCAGCAAGTGTTTCAGAGCTTTCTTAGGCATTATCAGACTGGGATCCTATTTTTTAAGGAAAAAAGAAAAAATGTCATTCCATTTTTTTAAGGAAATTAGGTCTCAGTTGCTACATAGGTTTCAAAGTAATTTCCTTCTCTTCCAGACATAAATGATGCCCTAACAATACCTCTAACACTGAAAGAAACTGGGAACTGGCAAACCCACTGCTGCCAGCAGGGACTGGGTTTGTAAGGGGTTTGAATATGTGTGAAGATCCAAAAGCAAATGAAGTAAGAGGCCTGAATTCTGGAATGCTGGAGCTNTTTTTTTTTTTTTTTGCTGGTGCTCCCATGGCTCTGCTTCCCCATGAAGCAAGAATGCAATGTTCAAAGGAAAAAAAAAAATCTTCAAAAGAGGCAGAGGTAGACAGTGGACTCAAACCTGAAAGGGAAACATCATAGAAAAGAAGAAGCTGGCATGGATCCTGTTTCCAACAGAAGGGTTTCACAAGCAGTCATCCAGGCTGCCCCTTGCCTCACTTGTTTTCCTGACTTGCTTCTAGCCTTGTAGAGCCTGATTTGAAAACAGCAGTCTGCAAAAGGCTGTGCAGAGCCCCTAACTTGCATGTCTGATAGCTGGAAATGCCAGATTTTCAGGGTATTCACAGTAATTGAGGATTTAACTGAGCCCTCCTGTTGTACATGAACCCTTGAGTGCAGCCCTGGGCAGTTATCAGGGCTTTTTCTCATGTCTGTAGATCATTTTGTGTCTCCAGCCATAGCAGACCGCTCAATGGGATTTATATATGAATGAGTCTTAAAAAGGACTTCACAAGTTAGTGTTTAACCTCTACCTCCCTGTCTGCAGGCAGAGATCAGAGGCGGTACTTTTGGAATGGCCCTTTCATACCCTCTTACTGTGAGTGAAGATTTAAAGCAAGGATGTTTACCCAGCACAAACTTCTAGCAGACCTTACCTTGTCCTCTCCCTAGCATGGACATCTTTTAATGGCCATCCCAGTTTTAATATGCACAATCTTTGTAACATGCAGGCACCATGAAAAGATTGGCACAGCAAGGCATAACAGCACACCCGATAGCTCTTATGTGGAGGTGACATGGTGTTTCTCTACTGAATTGCCTCATGCCAGAGACATGTACTCTCATGTGTTTTGAGTTGGAAAGGTTTCCAAATTAAACTCAAAGCAGACCCAGGTCAAGTCAGCAAAAAAATGTTTGGCTAAAGAGCCTAAAAATATAGTCATGGTTTCATAACTCTCCTAGCAGAATAGCACAATTATTGGAAAGTAGCAAAGATTTTTCCTCCTCGGATAATGGAAACTTCATATAAGACTCCGTGCGTTTTAATGACATAGAAATTGTGGAGAGAAGATAAGAAATGATTCCTCATTCCCACTGGGTAACTACGGGTTTTCATTCAAACTCCTCTGCTCCTGTTAAGCAATACCTTTATTTAGAAGAGGCTATTCAGCATCTAGTTAGTAACAACTGCAGGGCATTGTCCCATGTGAATGCAAATGAATGTGTATTGGAAAGAGAAAAAGGTTTTCAGTATAATATCCTAAAACAATCGCTGCATGCAGACACACAGTGAGCAAAGATGGAGAGCAGGTGCCACCTGATCCTGAAGGTATGCCTGGGATTCTTGCACGATAGTGCACAGTGTCTTTCCCTCTTGCCCAAAGCTGATTACCACATACCTACAGTGTATATCTCTCTACTGTCGCTATATTTGAGTATTTTAGCATATTTAATTCAAAGAGCTGAAGAAATGCAGTGTAATGCTTAGAAATGCTTTTCATCCTCACAACCGGCACTGCTGCCTCAGCTTACAGGTGCACCCAGGCACGAGTGCTGGAAACTGTGGGAACAGTGCTTGCCTCCTTCTCCAGTTAACAGTCTTAATGACAAGTGCCTTAACGACTTCCAAGTAATTCTGGAGAACAGCTTTCCCTACAAGGGCATAAGTTTGCACTTGACTCAGCATTTAAGGGCTAGACCTTCATGTTACAGTTACACTATCCTCAAGTCTCTATATTAGGAGAATCCAGCAGCTTCTGTAAGAAGTGTAGAATTGGGCTGTCCTAGAAAACATTATGGTAATACATTAATGAAGTACTTCAGGGAGAGAAGGATGTGGTTTCTGAGAGTATTAAGAGAGTATCATTTATATGCCAGCAGGAAAATGATATAGAATCCTACAGTGAAGTAGCTGAACCTAATTATAAATTGATGATAACTGCCCATGGAGGATCAGAGAACACACCTACCTGATGCTTGAAAGAAGGAGCTGAGAGCTAATGTTATCATATATTTTTTATATTACACCAGACCTAAGTCAAAGCAGAAAAAGTGCTTGTGATATTTTGGAACTCTGCAAATACACATGGATGTGTTCCTGATGCTCAGAGCCCAGGACTTAAATAGGATTAAGATACAACAGGAAAGAAGGAGAGGGAAGCAATAGCAAGCATGTAGTAATGTTGTTTGTATTGGTTAATGGAACAGCAAGAGTTCCAAATATTTTTTAATGAGAGCCTAATGAATCATTAAACAGTCGTCCCACCCAGACAAAGTCTGGGGAATCACTGCTCATACCCACAGGGCACTTCTAGGATGTGGTCTCCAGAGATCGTGTCTTTTCCTTAAGAACATGGCACCATGACAGAACTCTTTAGCATACGGGGGTGCTTATGACTGTGGGACAAGGGGCATTGACATGGAGTCACAGGACACTTGCCAAAAAAAAAAAAAAATTAGCCAGAAGTTAATATGCAGAAACAAATAGAAGAAAATACTTTTTTTCCTTTAATGTAGTAGTTCCTTCAATACTTCTTTTTTTCATAAACAAACAGTCCTATAAATAAATTCATATTTTTCTCCTTCAAGTGTAGAAAGAAAGGCTGTCGTTAATCTTCTTTTCCAACATATGAAATACATTCAGTGAGTCCTCTAGACAAGAGACCTTATTATTTTCTCTTTATGTTTGTTTGCTAATTTATCCTTTAATATAAAATACTGGCCAAGTTGTACATATGGAAAACCTGATTAGGATCAGATAAGCTTCTCTGTATTAAAAGAGATGGCTGAACACCGTTTATACAAAAGGGTTTTTTAGAAAGATACCAGTAGATTAGACTGATAAATAGATTTTGTATTTTTGAAACTCTCAAAATTTGCTCTGCAAGAAAACTTGCTTGGCAAATTGTTCCAATGCAGGAAGGACAGTCATACTGATAAATGAAGACACTACAGTGGACCAGGAACTTAATTCCAGCATCTTTCTGTAAACTGTCCAGCAAAGACCACAGTGTTACTTTGTAACATTGTATTAGGCTGCTTTTGCCTTTCTATTTGCAGTTTTATCTAATCAAACTGCATTTCTGTCTTCCTTTTTTCCCCCTAGTCTTTCATTAAAAAAAGCCAAGTGCTAACACAGAAGTTTTGGGTAGCAAACTTCTGAGGCTGGAATAAACTGCCTTTCTAATACAAAGGCACAAATATAATGAGAAATTTTCAAATCCCTTCAATTTCCCAGAAGAGCAAATGCAGCTGCTTGGCCTTGTATACTCTTCTTAGATTGCCTGACCCGTGTTAAATTGCATTGCACTCAAGCAAGTTGGAGAGAGACTGTCTGACGTGTGTCCTCACAAAAATGAGCTGAGTGGTCCATGAGGCTGTTGAAGGGAAAAGAACTACCAGCAGATAATAATGTATGTGCTTGATTTACCAGTCTGAGTACAAATACAAATATTTGCTAAAAGCATTCTCAAACCCTCGAATTGATTTCCTGTAAGAAAACCTTTTGGATAGTCAGGGAGACTAGAATTTATTCCCAGGAAATTAATTACAAAATATAAAAATGCTAGACACTAAAGGGAGCTTGGCTGAGGGCACAAGTGCCAAATGCCTCCTCCAGCACGCCTACACTTGTGGTGAACCCCTACACGCTCTCTCTGCATGCGTTGCCTGCAGAAACCATTGGGGTGGGGGTAGTTCAGGTTCCACATCTTACCTTTTGGATATCAGCAGATCACTGAAAAGCAGTGAATATGCACATGTTTAACATTCTGAAATTAATCTCCTGGAGGCCAGGAGATGCCTCCAGAGCAACTGTCAGATGTTACAAACTTTCAGCTCCTGAATGCCATTGAACTGCCTTTGAGCAAACAAGCAGGAGAGACAATCAATAATGCACAGAAAATAATGAATGAAAGATCATCAGATGTATCAGTGGTTCAAAATCATTTGAGCTCTTCTTTAGTATTACTGGGCTGAAGTGCTTGCAGAATGATTTGAGTTCAGTGACCCAGATTGGTATCTCTATGAACATTTACTTCATTAAAAAAAGCAATGCAGCAGGAATGGTGAGATGAAGCACTGCACAGCTGGGTACAGGGGTTTCAGCCCCACAGCTCTTCCTGTCCTTTCAGCTCAGCCATTTACCTATTGTAGTCTATATACAACTTTTATACGACTGAACATACCTTCACACAAAACCTGCTAACCCTCATTAACCAGAAATTGGGACACACTTAGTCCTTTCATTTCTTCTGAGAGTCCTGTCTGTGGTTTCCAACCAGGTGCTCCAGTGGCTGCTTCCAAAATGACTGAGAAAAGCAAATACGTATCCTTCATGTGTGACTCTGTGCGTGCCACAAGTTTCTAAGGTGTCTGTGCCTCCTGAAAAAACAGGGTTGAATATTCCTGCTCTGTACTATTCCTGTCAGCCCAGGAAGCTGGCACATTTCAATCTTTCTACTTCAGTGACAGTGATTTTGCCTATCTCAGGTAGAACTTGCCTTGCATGCTAAGCAATATTTGCTGTCAAAACATCACATCTGATTTTTTCATAGGAAGTTTGTAGCATGTTGCATGGAAGCAGCTGTTTCTACATTTCTTTCAATGTGTTAAGTGACAGTAATGGATGCAGAGCCTAAAGCAGTCAACTTTCTAAAGGTGAGGTGGCTTGCAATCTGTCACTGGTGACAAAACCAATTTCAAGAGCAGCAACGCTACACAGAAAAGGACAGGAGGGACCTCTGCAGCTTGTTAATCTAATAATGGCAAACTTGTGGCAGTTGTGCGCTTTTTACTTTTGCAGCAGCTACCTGCAGGACCTGGAGAAGTTAAACAGCATTGAAACAAAAAGCTCCCCCAGCCCCAGAGTGAGGCTTATTAATTCACTGCGTAGTGCCACGGCGAGCCAAAGCAGGCGAGCCCTGGTCACCGTGCTGTGCCACAGCTTCTCCGCGCTGGCGCACCCTTCTTCCACCCTGCTCATGTGCAGGACTGCGGAGGCCCTTACGAGTAGCTCAGACACTGTGTAGCAACTCTCAGGTACCTGCCCTTGCCATGAAATACAGAACTCCAGCTGCTACCTGCATTCCCTGCCTAGTCCATAGAGACAAGCACACTAAAACAAAGCCCAAACCAGTCAGCATAGGAATCAGGGAGCCAGCAGAAAAGATGTTTGCATCCACGATCTCTAGCATATAATTGCGTGTTTAAGGGCTGCAGAAATTCCATCTAGGTGAGATATGGAGCTCACGGTCTTCCCTGGAGGTGGATTTCATCTGGTTTTAAATTATTGAAATGTGTTCATTGCTTGCTTTCATGCTGTGGGAGGAATTGCTATGTAAGAACCTAGTTAGTACAGATGCGCAGGGAGCGGGGACTTGGTCTGGCACCTTCCTCTGCCTAAAAATGTTTAAAGCATTTTTTGCACAGGCAGCCTCATCTTCAACATTTTTAAGTCTCATGGATGTTTTGCCACAAAAGAGATGCAAGAAGAATGTGGCACCAAAACAGGCACAGGTCTAAAGCCCCATGCTGAGGGCAGTCAGCCTGGAGGGACAATTCCTGCTTCAGAGAATAGCATAAAATCCACAGAAAAACAGTCACTGGAGTAAAACCAAATAATTTGAACCCTGCTTAACTCAGTTTTAAAGCACACAAAACCTTACTTGGATTTAACCATGAAGTTCAGAGATTTCACTGAAAATAATCTGTGCATATGTATGGACTTCCATATCAGCAGTCATTGGGCAAAAAAAAAAAATCAGTAAGTAGTGCTGTAGTTGTGTTTTTAGCTGGTATATCAGCTATTGCCCTCAAGAGAAAAGAGAGATTAAAGAAGTCTGGAGTCTGACAGTGAACCATCTGCCTGCAACCCCCTACATGACCTCAGGAGGCAGGGATAAAAATGTGTGTTCTGCCTCAAAACAGAGAAAGGTGACTATAAACAGTGTGCTCTTGCAAAAATAAATGAGGAGGGTTTCTCATTCTTCTGGCTGTCCTTGGATGATGGGGAGGTGATTACCTTCCACCACCACAGGAAAAGGCAAACTTTGGACAAGGCAAGTTGCCAGCTGGCTGCAGAAGAGGAGGACAGAAGTGGTGTTGCTCACCTGCTGGAGACGGCACGGGAGAAAATGAGTGTCTTTCCCTTCCTTGGTGTCTTTGCAAGCACTTGTGTGGCTCTTTGTCATGAAAACAGGCACTGCTCACTAGAAAAATACCTTATAGTGTGACATATTGCAGTTCCTGGCTGCAGCAGTCAGCAATGGGAGTGAATACAATGGGTGACTGAATCTGAAAGCTACTCCTGGCAACTCCCATTGAAATAATGGGAAACCAAGGGCCCCCAAAATCTTCCAGGAGATTTGAGACATCAGGACTAATTGGAGGGTGGGAAGGGAAGGAAAATCTCTAGGAAGGATTCATAAGGTCTGGGAGGTTTTACTTCTGGTGGTCTGTCTATTCCTTGGTATTCAAGTGTAAACAAGCTACATCATTCCTAAATAGGCCTTCTAATAATTTCTGTGTGCTAAGTATTCTCAATGTCTCCCATTCCTGAGAATTAAAGTTTAATTTCAGAAAACAAATAAAAAAAAATTCAGATTTTTGCAAGATTTTTGATTATTCTGAAAAAAAATGCATTTACTGGCATGCCTTTGACATTTTTGAAAATCCTGCATCTCAAGCTGTACCACCATTACATAGCTTGTGCCTTTTCTTAAATTTTCATTTCCAGGTTGTAAGCCTCCTGTGTTCCACATAATGTGATACAAAAATAAAGTAAATGAAAAATAGTTAATAAAACAAATTAATAGAATGAAAGGAGCTAAACAGAAAGTCACTGAAAATGAGATTTATTGGACCCCTTTTTAAACAGATGGCTCCCTTATCACCATGTGTCTCAGCTAGGGCCACTTCAATTGCTATCTAAATAGGCCCTAAGAGGGGCAAGCATTGTCTACCCTAAATACCTGGACAAAAAGTTCAGATCTCTTGAATGGATAAAGCCTTCTCACAGGAAGACACGAAATACCAATTGATTCTTTGACATTAGAAAAAAAATGTAAATTCCAGATTTCTTTTACTATTTCTAGCCACCAGAACATTAATTTACAGCCTGCACAACAGATGACACCACTCATCTGTTTATATTATGCTCAAATATTATGTCCAATAGATTAGTACATATTTTATCATTATTGATTTAATAAAAGCCCTTTTGGAAGACAAGTAGTGTTAACTACTGCTTTTTACACAGATCATCCCATGTACATGCAGAAAACATGTTCTTGCCTTTTACTTCATGACAACACCAAAACATTTAACCAGTCTATCCTCCCCTGCCTTTGCAAAGCCCTTAGTCTGCCTAGGAGGCATTCTGTGCATGTATTAAGCTCTACTAAATCTGTAGCTTGGAATAATATAGGAATAAGATTTAGTCTAGTTTTCAGATGAAAGACTGCAAGGTAGACTTGACTGAGGAGTGGGAGGTGGCCAGTGGTAATGGGAGGGATGGTGGCAGAGGAAGAGATGAGGAATAAAACAGTGGAAACAAGAGAGGGCAGACTCTAAAACTGTATTATTTTTAATCAGCACAAAGCCCCCAAAAAATTTAGTGAAAAACACTGTCGCATATGTTAAGGAATTTTTTTTTCCAACTGGAAACAAAACTAAATAGCAGGAAATTTTTGCTCATCAGGATACTGACATTCATTTTAGATATTGATTGGAATCCTATCTAACTGGTTTCAAATCAGTCATTAGGGACATTTAAACAACTTTCCCAGTGTCACTTAAGTCTAGGAGGCAGTGGGAACTACATCTCCTTCATCTTTGAAGACCCCTAGAGACAATCCAGCATAAATGGGGAAATGGTCCACACTTTTGCATTGAAGCATGGATCCCAGCATCAGTCCTTTCACAGATTGCTTACTTGAAATGTAACTGTTTGTCTGAGTGGCTCAAGGCAAATTAAAAAACTCAGGCCTCTGGTTAAGATGACAATATGAACAAAAGTACCATTGCAGCGACTTTTGAGAAGAAAATATCGTCCAAGTTTCAGCTCTAATAGTGAAAAGAAGTCCTGTCTTAATCAGAAACTTTCCTACACTGAAGGAAAGGCAAGGTACACTCAGTAACCCAAGCTTAAGCAAATCTAAGGAATCTTATCTACCTCAGGTGCATACTTTATGAGAAAAATACTAAACCTTCACTTGAAACCTTCTTAAAGAGCTAGGATTTCAAGCAGAGACTGTTTACAAAGCAATGGATCAATTAAATGAACTAAGGGATGCACAGTATTTTGCAATATATTTTCTTTCTTTAATCTCAGCAAACTCATGTGTTTATACCTTTTAAGGCTAGAGCAGACCAGCATGGACATCTTCTCTCATCTGTGCCAGCCATGGGTACTCTATGCTATGCAGTCATTTTTTTCTTACAGGAAAACAATTTTCCTTAGTATGCAACTGAACACTTGGAAGATCTGTAACATGACTAAAAGCAGAGGATCTTTTACAAAATATATATTCTCTACTTGAAAACCTCAACTGAAGGCAAATCAGATATGTTCTGAAAATCTGATTTAGAAGTTAGTCCTTCTTTTAAAAAAATGTAATTTTCAAAATGTTTAACTTTTGTTTCCTTATGGGAATGTAATCCCAATATTAAGTTTCTTCTTCTTGAATGAGTAACTCTTTTGACTGTGATCTAGTCACCTTCTGAACCAAATATTTCAAATCTGAAAGACTGACTAATGCAGATAAGCTGCATGCATACATTGGAATCCTATCTTCCATGTGCGGTTTTCTTCCTGATAGTTGTAATCATATAATCACAATCTTGCTGTTTAGGAAACTGAGGCAGAGGGAAGTAACAATATTTGTCAAGAATACAAGGCAAATCACTGTTTATAAAAATACAGGAGGCCAGCATTGTCACCTCTTCATGATCCTTCACAAATGCTAAGCTCTATCCTTGCTTATTTGCTCTTCATTTCACCTAGATTCAAACAAAAACCAGTTTATTACAACAGGTCAAGTATTTGTGAAGATCCATAGCAGTGTTTCCATAAGTGGTGTGAAGACACAGATATGCATCAGAAAGTAACAAAATGACCTCAATACAATTGGAAGCCTAAAGCTAAAACCACCTAAAGGTTAAAGCAGTGCTCGGCTCTGCAAAGCTGCGCAGGCAGTTTACAGAGACAGACTCTCTAATGAGCAATTAGCAACTCCTGCATTATTTATTCCTAGATTGTTCTGCTATTTCCAGAAAGCGTAGAAATAAAAAGTAAGTCTCCTGACACTCAGTGAAGCTGTGGCTGGAGGTGATACCGAAAGTCTGCCTGTAGTTATTCTGAGGGATTTCAGTACACACTCATGTGATGTGACTTGACAGACAAATGCATCGTACGACCCCCTCAAAATGTGAAATTTTGAAGCATTTGTTTATACTGAGAGTTATGTTTGCAGCATATCAGCGTTCTAGCAGTCACAGTAGAAATCTGCCACTGGCACTTCTTTAGGGTGAGCTGAACGACTCTAGGATCCACAGACTACATTTATTGATTATAATGCAAGGTTAGACATTAGACCCATATGTAATCTCCACAGTCAGCTTTTCAGTCTCAGGATGGTAAACCAGATGGAGAGAATTGTGTTCCAAAGTAATTTGAGGAAGAAAAATACTTTTATTTCTATCTAAATTTATGCAAACACAACTGATGTATTTTTAGTTGTAAATATCCTTATTTCCCCCGCTCCTCTTACAGAGAGAGTGAATTTATCAGGGATGTAAAATATCAAATGTGAATTCAACTAAGGGGTTACATGGTAATCTCTAAAATAGTTACTTTGTCTGCATCATCATGAGCAAGAGTTTGGCAAAAGATGTAAAATCCAATTCAAGAACCAACTAAAAATTTTCCCTGGTGCAAGAAGTCAAATTGAGTGCAGCTTAGTAGGAGAAAACTTCCTATAGAAAGGAAAAAAACTGCACTAGGAAGAACAGCACATTGAATGCTCAAGAAGAAAAGGGATTAATTTTACATGCAACCACTGCCTCATACATTTCTACAGTAGCTGATTTTAATGACTATTACATGGAAGCAGTAATTCATTCTAGGGTTACAAATAACCTCTTCCATGTGACAATTGTTATCTAACCAAGTTTGACATATCTGGCAGAGGTAGACAAGGGCATAATCTGACCAAGAGAGGCTTCACTTGTTGTATTGTAACTAAGCCTCAGAAAGCATTGTGATTTAACAAAATCTCTGGGGGAAACAAAGTATTTTTCAAGTTGCCAATGTGAAATATAGCTTTTCTCCGGGGATCTTTGATCCTCTTTGGCCTTTGTATACATATAAGTAAAATGCAAATAATGCAGGAACATTTAAAACAGCATTAAGTCATGAGCAAAGCCGTGGAATTTGCTGCTGTTCATTGGCAGTGGACAGTAGATGCTGGCAATGCCTATGCCCACTGTCTGCGCTGGACTTGAATTTGAGCATGGACACTGGTAACCTTGTTAACTTCTACTCACAGTTCAGTGTCTCGTGTCAGATTTAGGTCAAACACTCTGTTAAATGGAAGACAGAGAGAGAGAGAGAGACTGTAACAAACACCTCACTCGCTAGTAGAGATCTGACTGGAATTCAGAGGCAGCGATGACACTGAGAAAGGACAACAGCAGAGAGACTTTTCAGAGATTTAGTGTGGTGTTTCTCACATCAGGTACCATTTAGCCAGCGAAGAGCAGACACTGACAGCTCTCACAGCACGCCAGGCAAATGGAGATTGAAACAGAAAACAGTAAGTGTCTTAAATGGAGGCCAACAACCATTGACTCCTTAAGTCAGATTAAGTCTGCATGGACTTGTCAGACTAAACTGAGTGTGGAGAAGTATCAAAAACATAATTAAGACATTTGTAAAAAGGGCAGGAAGAACTACCAGTCACCAGGACACAAGCATTTTTCTTCCTTTAACCCAGGTCCTTCTAAACATGGCTTTAGACACAGAAAAGTGAGTATGTATAAGAAGTTCAGGTCTAGGCTAGGAGGAATTATTGTAAGAAATGTTCATTGGAGTTAAGCTAGTGTTGATTTTTCATACCACTTATTCTCCTGATCTGACTCTCTCAAGAGCATTTACCAACCTGAACTCTGTCCACTTCATGAATTAAGGCATTATTAAATTATTTTTTGTTGCAATGCTTCCAAAAAGGCTCATTTTTTTAGAAGACCATATTCCCCCCTAATAACTGTATGCAGTCATTACTGTGTCCTCTATTTGTGACAAGAAATAACTTCAGTTTCAAAACAGATAAGGGGACAAGAATGCCTAGGGAAAATTGTGGGAATTATATGAACAAATAAGTGTGCTCCAGCAAAATGTCAAGCATCATTGTGCTAAATGAAAATGCTTGATTTTTACTCTAGAAGCCATAACCGACCCTCTCTGTGAACCTACAAAAGACTTACACCTACTTTGTTGCCTGTTCATAACTGAAGTAACAAGCTCAACCCTAATCTGATTCCTCATGTTCCTTATATTTCCAGTAAACAGTTATATGCTGCTTATGAATTCTTCCTAAGTCCCCTTTTCTCTTCATTTAAAATAGACCACCAGTCTGTGTTATTTGTACAATTTCTCTTTAGACAGTCTCTTAATTCTACACTGAAGAATTGCTTTTTCAAATTTCTGTTAGAACCAGAACAGCAGTCATTTCATATTGCTGACATTGTTTTCATTTCGTAGGGATTTGAATGACTCAGCATCACATTCTTTATGATTAGGAAATGTTTTGCAATTTCACTTTATGATATATCAGTAAAATTTTATGTTTCCCTTAATGTACCCTCCTGAGAAGGCTTGCCAAACTCATTCTTTTGCTGATTTTTTTCCATTGCTCAACACACATCACTAATGTAAGCCCCATTAACTCTTATTCCCTCTTCAGCTAAGAATCTGACTAAAAAGGAAAGACTGAAATAAATTTCTAAGTTAGGAAGAAAATAACTGCTTGGAAAAAATTAGAGGGAAAAAAAGAGCAGCAACAGCCATTGCAATTAATGTATGAAATTAAGAATTTTAGAAAAACAAGAAGTACAGATTATATCTTATTTAAGATAGTCAGGACATTGTAGTTCAAAACTATTGGGCTTGTGCTTGTTCCTCCTAAATTTTTGTACCAATGTAAATGTATGACGACATCTGTCCCCTTTTTCTGTCTGTATTCTCAGCACCTGCTGCACTTCTTCTATCCCGTTTCCTCTAGACAGTCAGATATTGCTTCTGTCTCTGTTTCACTGGGCAGTTATGTGGCTGATCTGTCTTACTCAGTGCATTTTCAGTATCCTGTTGTTGTAACTTATCTACAGAGCACCCAGGCCCAAAAAAAACATATGAAAAGGAAAGCAAAGAGAGGTGCTAGAGGGTGACATGTAATGGCAGGAGAAAATCAGTTCCATGCAAATCAAAAGAAACTGATGCAAATAAGATTGCAGGGTGAATTAGGAGGGACATAGAAGCTTAGCAGAACATGGGTAAAGACTTGCACTTTAGCCTCTGCTCCCAGGGACTTCTTTATAATTCACAATCACCATATAAAGACAAGCAACAACAACTCTTATTGATAGCAAGGAATTTCAGGTAAAGAGGGCTGTGCAAAGGCAAAGCTACAGCTTTGAATCTTCTCAGGCAGGGAAGGGCACTGAGCTGAGACTTCCATACTCTCAGCAAGTGCTCTAACACTGACCTGAAGAAGAAAAAAGAATGTACTGACAGTTTTGAAAGAGGTTATCCATCTTATGGAAAGCTAAACCTGAATTCTGGAACTACTTAACATTTCAGGAATACTTAGTTCAGATCATCCTAGCAGGACCTATGCTCTGAGCAGTTTTACCCTATCAAGACTGAGATTCTTTCTGGACATGCTGAAGACCTTCTGCCACTTTGGGAACTTTAAAAGGAAATATGGCAACTTTTCTAGACGTGAGATTTTTAGGATTTAATTTGGATTTATGTGTCTGCTATTCCCTAAGTGATTCTTTAACATCTCAGTTCATAACCATACAAGAAATCTACTTTAAATTCTTTGGATTTTTGATGCAACAAATATTGCAGTTGTTCCTATACTTTTTTAGACTTTGGATTGGCAACTTTTCGTGCAGTCAGATATTCATGGGGCAGGCAGAGCTTTACTGATGTTTCTGAGCTAGTTTTCAGAATAGGCACCATATGTCTTAAATGTTGATGATTAATAATAGAGATATACAGATTTGTTTTCATTTTCCAAAAGGTCTAAGGTTAAAAATAGCAAAATTTCCTTCATGCACCAGACCAAGAATTACATTTTCTTTTGCTCTCTAACAGCAATAAGAGATAGAAGATTTACTCACTGGCTTTACACATTGTCTCAGTTGTTCCCACCTTTCACAAGGTGGCCTTAAAATAGAACTCAGATTCTGATTTATTCAGGAAAAATTAAAAATAGATGAAAAATTTGTAAGTAACACTAACAGTCTTTGAAGATCCTAGCAGAAAATCAAGCATTCAATTTTAAAACAAAGCTAAAATGTAAAGGAAGATAAACCAGCGAAGTTAACACTAAAATTTTTATTTACATTCACTTTCTAATATTTGTCTAGTGATAATAACATTTGTGAGTTTAACTGTATTCCAATAGCATTGAAAGAATGTCCTTTTTTTTTTTGTCTTGCGGAAGAAGCACTAAAGGTCAGCCACTGTACTTCCAGGTCAAAATTTCTCCTGACTCTTGTTCTCTTTACACAGAAGCTGGTTTAAAACACTGCTCTGTTTGAGAGCTTTTAGACTGGATATATCTTCGCTTACAACAGGCACTTCTCCGCTTTGATCCTCAGTTATGGCATCTTCACTGTCTGACAGCGTACACAGGAGTGTATCATTTTCATAGGTAGGAAAATAATACCTGAAAGCAACAAGACATGATTACTAGACAGTCACACATTTTGTTTGAGAGGCTGAGATTAGAATTTAAGAAAAAGAAAAATGAGCAAGTCTGATTGTCTGGAATGACAGTAAACAGCACACTCAAAAAATCAGCTTGTATGCACAGTGTAGAAGAGTCATAGAGAAGAGCTGACAACAGACAGTCCTTCCTCCTATTTCTTCACCCATATGATATTACAGAAGAGACTACAGACCCATATTTGTCCTGCAACGAATGCTGAACTGAGGTGTTTGACTTAGAACACTCCCTGTGCTCTACCACCCAGTAGAGAGCATCATTCCCTGGACCCATACAGCCTACTTAGAGTCTGAACCAGTGTTTTGTTACACTCTGTCTCTATTTTCCATGGGAAAAAACTATGGGTAAACAACCAACTTGTTTTGATGCCTAAAATTAGGTAGACATCATGCATATATCTACATTAGACGTGCAAAAGAAGGGGTTTGACTTGGTTCTAGAACAATTTTGCAACAACAAACTTCTCTAGCATACTGACTTGAAAGCGCAGATCCCACATACAGGGACACTGCGTCCTGGATGCAGCTAAAAGAGCAGTATCCCATGTTCATTTTAACTTCAGACTGTATAGAGATTTCTAATTCTAAGTAGTTTTGAGACTACTTATTATTTTATCTGGGCCAGTACAGTTAGGGATCTCAGGGCACTGTTGTATTGGCAAACCCTAGAACTTTCAACTTACTGTTTCACAGAAATTATCAAGTAAAAGTATAAATGCTGGAAGAAATGTATTTGCCCTTACTGTGGTTGATCCCATGTAGACCTGGCTGGCAGGAATGCAATGTGTTTGGTCTCTTCCATATGAGTTATCAATCCTCCTTTGGATTCAAACTTCTCCTGGCAGTTGTAACAACGACAATGATGGATTTCTCTTCTGATGAAATTCACTAGCTTTACTTGCTGATAGAAGTTCAGACCTGGGAGAGATGGTAGTGAACAAGCACTTGAGCAATATAAGTCCTAATTTTTAAATCCTTACGCTTTCTTGGATTAAGCATGAGGATTGATAAGAGTTTACTGAAGACCAGCACTGCCTGAATGCTGTATCTTAGCAAATTAACTGAGTAAGTGCTTATTCCTAGCTGCTGGGAAACTAACCCTTCTTTTAGTGCAAACACTGCAAACATTTTGCTTCCTCTCAGTCTAAGTCTTTAGGCTTAGTGACAGAGGTTCAGGAGGAGCCAAACAGGTTGAAGAATATTGGGAAATGAGAGAGAGACTGACTACTGGCATTGTACCCTGGCCTCCCTGGGACAGGCCCAGCAGGCAGACAGGATGCATGGTTCGGAGGATTCCCTGCCCTCCCTCTGCCTGCCTGAGCACAGTGACTTAAGGGACAGGGCCAGTGGTGACAAGTCCCTGCCCGGTGCAGCAGACCTGTCTCCTCTGTGACTGCCCCACCTCTCCAGGTGTAGCAGGCATGATCCCCTGCAAGAGGAACCCATCAGTGACGAGGACAGTGGTTCATCCAGCACGGAAGTGCCACCGGGGTTAAGTCAGCCTATGCCCTGCAAAAAACCTGCTCCCATAACGAAAAAAAGACAGGTCATTGTCACAGAAGGCTCCCTGCTGTAGAGAATGGAAGGCCAAAATGCCAACCAGACTCACTTCCATGGGAAGTCTACTGCCTCCTTGGGGCCTGGGTTAAATGTGTGATGAGAAACATTCCTACCTTCATGGGTAATTATCTGTTAGTGATTTTTCAGGTGGGCAGTGATGAAGTTGCAACAAGAAGTCCAAGGGCAATCAAGAGAGACTGCAGGGCCTTGGGATGACTGGTTAAGGGATCAGGAGCACAAGCAGTGTTTTCATCTGTCCTTCCAGTTGCAAGGAAGAATGAGGGAAGAAACAGGAAGAGCCACCAGATGAATACCTGTTTCCAAGCCTGGTGTCACTGGAAGAATCTGGGGTTTTTGGATCATGGGTGTGTCAACATGACCCCAGGACTGTTGGTGACAGACAGGGTACACCTGTCTTAGAGGGAGAAAAGGATCCTTGTACAGGAGTTAGCAGGGCTCATTGAGAAAGCTTTAAACTAGATTTGAAGGGGGTAAGGGATAAAACCAGGCCCGTTAGAGATGAGCCTGGGTCAGGATGCCAGTCTATTATGTCTGACAAATGCTGGGTCCTGCAGTTGGGTCTCACAACCCCGTGAGGTGTTATAGGCTGGGGGAAGCTGCACGGTAGAAAAGGACCTGGGGATGCTGGTTGACAGCAGCTGAACATGAGCCAGTGTGTGCCCAGGTGGCCAAGAAGGCTTCACTGAAAGGCTTGTCAAGCCTTGCACAGGCTGCTCAGAGTAGTTGAGTCACCACCCCGGAGGTATTTAAAACATATGTAGATGTGGCACTCAGGGACATGGTTTAGTGGTGGACTTGGCAGTGCTGGGTTCATGGCTGGCCTCGATCTTAAAGGTCTTCCAACAACCTAAATGATTCTATTCTACAGCACGAAGCAAACATTAGCCAAACAAAGCCTCTTACTTGCAAGCAAGTATTAACAGGCATAATAATAGTAACAACAACGAGAATAATAAAAATAATAATACTTCAAAGTCTCCAGCAGCCAGACCTGGAACTCATAGAGCAGGTATTTGTAGAAGCTACTCTGCAAAAGAATCCAATGGGTCTAAAGAAAATAGCACACATCCTTGGCAGTAACAACAGTTCCATAAAAATGAAGTGTTCTTGGCTTGCTTTTGTAAGCTGGCAGAAACAGTTTCCATAATGGAAAAGTTAAATGTCTCTACAAAAATAAAACCGATAAACTTGTTTTCCACTATTCTTATGATGTGGTTTTCTCCACACTAGTGGCAAATGCTCACAATTACAGCACCTCTTACTCACCATGCTCTGATTTTATTTTAGGAAAGTGAAATCCATGTGATTTCTGGAGGAAGGAAAAAAAAGGGAAGAAAAAAAAATCTTATTTCCACTACTTCTACTATTCCAAGTTAAAAACAGCTCAACTTTTCATGGGCTGACACAGATATATGCATATAGACACACAAACATGAATACATGAAACAAACCCCAAAAGTTTTGGTTCATCAGAAACTTTTGTATTCATATTTAATACTGTTAAATAGTTTATTAAAACTGAAACACAGATGCTAACCATAAAATATATCAAATCATCAAACCACTATGATATCAAAGACCCTCTTTCTTTACTGCCTATAGCAGTCTGTACACTAACAAGTAGTAGCCAGTCAGTCATAGTCTTAATGTAAAGCTTGACTTCTCTGCGTGTTTTAAAGAACAGATGCTGGACGTGCATGCAGTACTTTAGTTCTATGCTGAAGAGGGCATTCTAATGCAGCAGTTGATTTGACCTTAATAAAGATATTACAAACACAATTTTTAATTCCAAAGTGATGAAAAAACTGTTATTTAAAAGAAGTCTTACCTGCATGTGAAGATACAGTTTTTCTGTGGTGTCTGCTTGTTGTTCACAAAACAGGCAAACTGCACAGACAGGATGCTCTTCCCAGTCAGACCAGTCTCTTATGAATAAAAGTCAAAAAGATTCATTTAGTTGTGGAAAAGAGAAGAGACATTTTGAGAAAGGGCAATTCAGATTCTGCTTTCACAACACTAGAAATAAATCCAGAGAAACAGAATATTTTAAAGAGGTGGAAAAGACAGTGTGGATTTATAGCTGGATACATGATTACAATCTGGTGTACAGCCTAAAAAAATTACCAATTTGAGAATAACTGAGCAGTTAATGTTGGGTAATTCCTGCACAGACAGGCATTAAATCCTACTTGAAACTGTCTGCACTAACAAACAGAATATTAACTTCAATTTCTATCCAGTTTGGCAAAGTCATCAAATATTGCTTTCAGTGTTTATTTTTCTAAGGTATTTTAAAATTCTTTTATAACTTTCTAATCTTTCAAGACACCAGCCAAAATCATAATCATCAGGCAGAGCTAACTCTAAGTATTATTTACTTATGAAATATTAATTACTCACTTATGCTACATTTAGACATGTACATAGAGAATACTTTACCAAAAAATCCATTTAAACGCTAGTACTGCTGAGAGATAGAGCTATTACTGCAACCAGGTAGAGTCCAGTAAAATTAACCTCAAGTCACAGAGAGAACCAGGAAGATCAGGGACTCTGATACCCATAAATTACTTCCTGCTTGTTCAATTTTGTATGGCCAAGGAAACCACCTCTGCAGTGATCTGAGGGCCTGGACCACAGAAGAATGCAGAGGAGGTGGATGTTGCCCTCAATCAGCGCTGCTGAGAAGCTTCCTTTGAAATCCTACTTTAATCTCTAGTTATCACCTTTTAATCAACTTTTTTCACACAATTTCTTCCTCATACTGACATTTTTGATGCTTACTTTTGACTTTTAAATTTGAGCAAAAGACAATCAATGTTTTCTGCTACAAATGTAAAAAAGAATGCATTTTGTCTACATCATTACAAACCCACAAGGTTCTTGTTCGAGCTCTAGGGAAACAAAAAACAGGCTTGTGGTTGAAATATGAAGTTTACAGCTCTCATTGCTGAGAAGTGTTTTTAATGAGGACAATTTGGAGTTGATTTGATTGGCTTAAATGTATTTAAACTGTGTGCTAACTGTGCACAGCATTTTCACTGCAACTACTTTAAAAAAGAATGATCCTGCAAGTCTGTGTAATGGGCACATAAGTAACTCTTACTCTTCTAGGTTATCTAGTAATTCTCGGTCGTCTTCCGACTGCACTTCCTCCCAGGACTTTCCAAATTCCTGGGCGGGGGGAAAACAAAAGAAAATAAAAAAACATTTCCTGATTCTCATCACACATTGTCACTCCACAGAATGAACATCTCAGAAACCACAAACGATATCTTATTTTGGGTCACTTCAGTATTGCTGTGAGTAAAAGGTAGTCATACAACACTGTAAGCAAGACTTTTTAAAATAAGAATTATTTTCATCTTTTAACAGGGCATTCCCCACACTACAGCTGAGAGGAAGATGATTTGGCACAGAGTTCTCAACAAAACCAGTGTTGCAACACTTCCAAGTTGTTCCTGAGGTGGGTATGTTATCACTGTCTCAAGTTTGCCCTCACACTTGCTCAATCCAATCTGCCTACCTTGCTTTTCATGCAGCACGTGCTGCTTAATGCAGCTGTCACACCTGAGGCTTCAGCTGGCACAGCTACACCAGCCAGTGCCTTGTTCAAGGCTGTGCCAGAGAAAACACGGTGTAAACTTAGCTACGGAGTGCTCCAGCAAGGCAGTGTGAGCCAGGGCACAGCCCTCCGAGCTAGACTCCAGCTTGTCTTCCCTCCCCTTCTCAGACATGAACGTAAGCACATCTATTCAAGGTGTTCTGTTCCTCCTTTTACTTTTTGTGTTGTTTATTTATACCTTAAAGATCTTCAGCGCAAAGTATATCACAGTACATTTGTGCAGCGTTCAGCACAATGGCACAATGGCAAGCACTCTCAGCATGACTGAGATATAAATAACAGGCAATAAAAGGCTGAAGGGCTCTACTCAAATACCAGCAGTGATCTTTAGCTAGTGTTTTTCTTTCCTCGGATTCTTCTTGTCTTTAAAAATAAACCCAAGCAAGCTAACCAGTAATCAGAATAGTATTTTTGACCCATACTTTTGATGGCTGTGGAGGATTCACAAAGATCATATTTGATGATCTTGTCCTCATTAAAAAAAAAAAGACATCTAATAAAAAGATAATCCTTTTAATTGATTTTATTAAAATACTCCTACTAATAAATATATTTAATAACATCCTTGGTAACAAGTATGATTACTGCCTTTATGGTTGTTTGTAAAAAGAAGGAAAAGATATCCATCATTTAACAATTTAATGAGAATTTTTAAAGTTGTTAGTGTCCATCAGGAAAATGATAAACAATTGTCTCTAGACAGCTTTAAACATAATGTCATCATATATTACAAAACGAAAATTCTGTAATTAATTCAGTGATACTACACGGTGGTGTGTAAGCTCTCAGACTCATTAAGGTCACCATTACCGTGAGATAACATGAAGCCATTAACACCTCTCACCACATGTTCTCCCAGCTGCACACTAGTTTCCTCTGTCTGCTGATGTTACCACCTTAATGAGCAGACAGTGGCCCACAACCACTGCAAAATGAAGACGAACACTCACCATTTCTCCCTTTACCAGCTCCAAGTATATCAGCATAAGAGAGTATGTTCAAAACAGCAGCCAATATTAAGCTTCACCTTTTAATTGAAGGTGAAAGGGAAAAAACATGCACGAGCTTTGTTATTGCTGATGTTTCTTTATGGTGTTTCTGTGAAGAAGGCAGAGAGGGATCTTATAAGAGGTCTCTGTTTCCCTCATCTATTTATATTCAGAGATAAAAAAAAAAAAAGGAAGAAGCAAAAAGCTAATCAGGGCTTGTATCACTGGGAAATTGCATGGTGAATGGACAACTAGGAACACTGTGATGAAAGTACTAAGAGACTGAATCTGAGCAATTGGGTGGAAAAGAGCTCTTTGAAACATTCTTAAAAATCTTTCAGTTTTTTTTTCATTTTTCCTTTTTTTAACACTTTTTCAGTTCTTCAGCTTGATGGGCACCTGGGACCAAGGGTCCCTTTGTCAAGTATTCAACCTTCTTTGCTTTTTCATCCAAGATGCAAGAGCTCCCAGGAATGATCTCTAGAGATTCCCAAGAAATTCTTAACAAAACTAGAGAAAAAATGAGACTTGACATTGTTAATAGTTCAAACACTAGAAAATGCATAATTAAAAAAAAAACCCTGAAGGCCTTGCTGTATATTCCAGAAAAAACAACTTTTTCTTTTAAATACTTACTGTGTACCTCACGGGGAGGACGATCCTATAGAAAAGTGAGGAGAGCATGCAAATGTGTATAGTTTGATTATTTCCTGTTCCAAAATGTAGTCTAAACGCACAGAGATGAAATGCCTCACTGGCAATTTACCTTCTCAACTTGAGTGCAGTTCTACAGGCAGAAAGTCTGTGCACCTCACTGAGGCAACACACCCCAGCTTGAAAAGAAGTGCTGAGATGGGAGAAACTAGAAACAGCAGCTGGTATCTCAAGGAGTGTTCCCTAAAGAGCAGCTCCTGAACTACATGCAAACGGAGTTCCAGGCCTCTGGAGCTCAGAAACTGCAAACATATGTTGATTTCCCCTGCAAATTTTCTCTCGCCCTTCCTCTCATCTGTCTTGCTGTGATCATCTGAGTTACGTTGTCTGTCTGCAGAACTCGAGATGGTCTATCAGGAAGCAGAGATGGCCTTACCCCAGCATACCCCATCCATGTTGGATGAATTTCAATATGAAGCATTCCCTCACCTGGAGCATTTTATTAAGTCTTGAACCGTCACCAACTGATGAAGGGTTTCCCTTTACTATTTTACAAAATACACACCGTGTAAATCAAAAGAGGCTAAATATAAGTAGTGACTCTCATAATAAAATATTCTTCACCTGTCCCTCAGTAGATAATAGTGATGATCTACAGCTTGGCAATAAGGAGAAAACATCTTTTGGTCTTTGAGGAAAATAAAGGCTTTATGAAACAAGTTTTCTAGTAAGTCGTAGGTACCATTTTTCAGCTGCCTAGCTTAGTTATAAGTGCATTACAGTGATGTTACATACTGTAGACACATGCCATTAGTCAATTTGTAAATAGACATCTGTGCTTCCTACAAAGGATACTCTATATCTAAAAGTGCTGCTGGTAACAATCAGGCAAATATAGAAGGGAAAGGCTTGTCAGTCTGCGTTTGCCTCAGTTGCTCTGGGAATATGAGAGTTTTAATACTGCTTTCTGTTCTTTTATGGCCTCCACCAGGCACCACAGATTACAAAGTTCTTCCCTCTCCATTTTTACTTGGCTCTTTGTGCAAGGTGAGTCATGGGGCCACAGGATAATACAGTCAGAGAAACAAGAAAATTAGTTTGGAAGGTTTTTTGGGGTCTTTTTTGAAGAAAAGAAAAAACAGGTAATCTACATGCATATATCATGGATACATTGTTGCTCAGTTCTTCACACTCCAGTACCAATTCCTCTTTCTGAATTAACACTTCAAGCCTTTCTGAGTAGGTTTGGTATAATCTTCCACACTTACACAACAGAGACAAAAGACCTCCAAATCCACTGGGGAAGTGACCCCACTGCCCTTCAAGTTATTTGACTAACTGCAAAACTCCCTCTATAATTCAATATAACTGCTTAATAACAAGATTTTGGTATTTGCTTATGAAAGAAATTACCTGTGAGCAACAGAACCTATCACTGATATGGAGGTAGACAAATAAATGATATGGAGATAGATCATGACAGAAGTCCCAGAAAGTCACAGAATATCAAAATATTTACATAGGAGCATGCACTTACATTACTCATTGCTATGCCAAATTGGAAAGTTAGGATAGAAAATTGCCAACACACAGACAGAAAAGCAACTTACATTATGAAAACAGATACTCACAACTGCACTACAAACACAAGTGAAGTCAAAAGCAGAATGGAGGGAAAGGAAGAAGGCAGGAAAGCCTACTGCTCTAAATGAAATCAACAGGAGCTGCGCCATCAACTTAAAAAGACAAGTAAAAACTGGCTAGAAGATCATGAGGCAATTCAGGACTCTCAGGCCATCTGAACAAAAAGCCCTTAAAACTTCTCAGTACAAAAGCCACAAAATAAACAAAACTGCCAGATGCAGCTTAATAAGACTATTTTACACAGTGCTTGGTGAAGATAATGTGTAATGGAAAATTATAAAAGAAGGACAATAATGTCTGTAAAATGGCTGTAATAAGGAACTATCCATTTAAATAGCTGAAGATCCAGTTGCTGATGGAAAAGCTTTATGATGCACATCCTAAAGGTAAAGTGGATAACACTGAGACAGTACTGATTTTTATCACTAGAGACCTACTTAGTTTTATAATCTCTTTCTAATGAAAAAAAAAAAAATTGATCAAACTGGCATATAGAAGGATCAAAATTCAAACTTCTGTGAAAACATACAAAAAACCAGATAAACCGTATGCTTACAACTTTAGGTTAAGGTGAATTCAGTAGCAAATTTTGAAACACTACATCTGTCATTTCAGATATGATATGTAAACCATATTTGTGTCTTTGAAATTGTATAATCCCCTGGACATTTAGAGCAATGCGAAGCACAGACCTCTAACACTCATTGGTAAAAATGAGTAAATCTTGATAGTACACATTAGATTTTTTTTTTTTTTCTGGTAAGCTGTGAGGTGTTAGGTGAGAGGAAGCAAAATCACTACATCAGGTCATTAGGCAGATCTTGTGTAACATCTAGAATTTACTGAATATAGACTCATCTTGAAAAAAAACATCCTATCACACTTAATCTACTGTAGAGCATGTATGTGCAGTACAGAATATTTCCTCCTTACAAGGTAAAGGCCAATCTACTGAACTTCTAGTGAAGAAACTGAGGTTCTTCCTTTTAGTCTTGTCTCTGTGCAGAAAAAAAAAGGGTTGTCAAAAGCAGTTTGGAAAGCAAACACTTTCCACTATGTAGGAACATTCCTAAAAATTTCCTGTGTGCAAATATATATTTTATAGTGAACTATAAGTGCTTAAGACAGAGTTTTTAGTCTGTTTTCAATCTATATTTTTAAAAAATCCTTTCTTTAAAAGAAGAATATTAGAAAGTTCTGACAGTGGGTATAGGATCAGAAAGACTGAGTAGAAACAGTCTCCTGAGTAGACTGTAGTGTAGACAACTGAAAATGTGTGGAAAGACAACATGGCTGTATCAGAGCATGTAGAGCCAGTCAAAGAATTGTGATCATTCAGGTATGTCCCAGAAAATGTACTGGCACAGATTTTGCACATGCAGTCCCCACTGCCCAATTTTAAACTTTTTGGTGGTTTGACATACCTTATTTGAGTTATATTTACTATTGTCTGTAATTTCAAGGACCTGAACGAATACATCTCTGAGTGATGCTACTCAGTGACCAATACCTGAGCTGGTTCAGGCTGGCACGTGAAGGCACTCTGCAAAGTCCTGGCAAGAATCCCAGTTATAGGCAAAGGGGACCAAGGCCCTGACGTCAAACAGTTTTCATGTTCTGTGGCCATGCAAGCAGCACTACTCAGACCATGCCTGGATGTGTGCCAGGAAGCACACAGGTCACAGACCATTTTAAGGTGACAGGCATGGGCAAGGCCAAGTTTTGGAGCAACTGGAGAGAAGTATGTGAATATTGGTCTTTCTGTTATATTTACTTTGGCATATTCTGCTTATTAACATGAGACAGCCATTGTGTCTGTATTCATGTTACGACCTCCCTGCATATCTCTCAAATTTTGCAAGTAGTACTTCATGGTTCTCAGAGATTCTGGGTAGTCATCCAGCTCAATTTCCTCATCTAAGATGGAACAGATTAAAATCTGAACAATGAATGCAAATTAGAGACAAAAGGTAATTTAAAAAAAGATGGCAAGTTCTGAAAACATAATATTATGTGCAGGACAAGCAGAGAAGAAAGAAACTATTAAAATCACTTAAAACAATTACATGAAATTAAAATCTGTTAACTTCCAAAGAAGAAGTAAATGCTCAGTTCTGTTGAGGATCTAAAAACATCTACCCTATAGAACTTCACAACTTTTTCCTCACTGTGCAGCAAATACAGGTCAGTTTTCAAAGTTGTGATATTTTAATATCTAGGAAAAAACCCCCCAGGTCTCAGATCATTGATCTTTGGAAGAAAAATATAAAATATCACCAAGGGAACTCATTCTATCTTGGGTAGCAGGGACTTGGCAGAGCATTAAACACACAAATTTTTGTTCTCGGTATTAAAGTAACACCCATGGAGAGAAATTAAAGAGAAAGGGTAGGTAAAACAGTCAAGAATGCCTATTTATAACCTTGATATTAGCACATGTAGAAGGCACAAAGACTACTTCAGGTGAACTATAGTTATTTCTGGGACAGAACATAGCAGCTTTTGAAGCAGTTCCTATATTCATAAGTTGAAGGCAGCAAGTGAAAATCTGTTACACGCACATGCACACACTCTCAAAGGTCTGAGATAAAAAAAATATTTAGCAACATACACCTACCTGGAGGCTAAAAACTAACTGTTTTTCTTTCATCTCTGTCTTTCATTTTCCTCCTCTTTGCATTTAATTTATACTCTGAAGAGCACTTCCAGCTTAAGGTTTGTAGAAAACAAGCTCAAAGCCAACAGCTTTAAGTTAGACCTCCATTTACTTCATTGCTCTATCTCACTTTCCCTTCTGTTATTAAAGCAGAGACTGAGCACTAATGACATGATGATTAGTATCTCTTCAAGCTACATTCTTGCATCTCTCAAAATCAAATCTCAACAAAAAATGTTTACTAGTGCTTAGTTGGACAATTATGCAGAATATCATACCATAAATGAGCATACTTCTTAAGAGTCCTTCACTTGGTTTTTGACCTTTATACTAATTGCTGGGTTGGATTTATTCACTTTTAACTAGATAATGTCTGTATCTCTTTAGTCAATTTGCTAATTATCCATAGAACTACTTACCAAGTAATTAATGATATAAAATTTGTCATATTCTTTGTTTTTGGCATTGATTCTGCGATGCTGCTTCTTTCTCATGTGATCTTTAAGCGTGTTTTTGTCTCTGAAGACTTTTTCACAGTATAAACACTGCAAGCTAAGATAAAAAGGTAAACAGGTCAACATGTTAAAATGAAAATAGTACAAAATAATAAACTTAAATATGCTGGAGTTATGTATAGTAAGATTAACCTAAGCATGTCAGAGCAAACTAAAAGAAACAGAAAGCTTATTTGAAAAAAAAAAAATTACACGATAATCTTAGATCACAGTAGAGTCAATCAAACATAGAAATAACAAGGACAGAAAATGAAAAATAGAGATAAAAATGAAGTTTACTGTTTGCCCCATTTGCAAAGTGGGAGAAAAGTCTGATTACCCAAAATTGGCACAGAAAGGCTGCTGATTGCTCAGTGTGTGAGCTCTGTAACTCAGCATGGACTTACACTGACATCCAAGCCATCCGTAACTGCTTCTTTGTAATTCAGAGTGAAGAAAACCAAACTCTGAACATACTACTTATCTTTGGAAACAATTTAAATTAGCTAAACAGAAAGTTTTTATAGTTCTACCTCAACGGGGAGGGTAAGTGAAAATTTGCCAGGGTGGTCAATGGGTTTTGAAATCCTAAGAAATAAAATCCAGTACGAAGTAAATTCATATCCTCATGCACACAGAGTTATATGTAATTCATGGACAGACATACACACACGTGTACATGCATATATGTACACAGACATGAAATATTATATAGGTGTATATATACATTACTTGAGAAGGTGAAAACATTCATTAACAAACGAGAATTTTATCACAGCATGTCTTCCAGAGCGATTCAGACAAAACAGAGGTATATGCACTGCCTTAGATCAGCACCATAGAACTGTTTTGGTTCCAGATTCCCCTCAGATGTTTTGTGCAGAGCAGAAATTCGGGATTCTCAGTATCATTTTGCCTTCCAAGACATTTAAGAAGTTTTGAGTTAGATCTGTGCTTGCAGACTTCAAATCAATATTGCCTTGCTGGTGAACCATAGGCCTGATGGCAGAATACATCTATGAATTTTAATATCTGCTTTGCTCCACCTGCTAACAGCAAAGTGTTTGCTCTGCTTGAGAAAGGCATTCCCAGGAAGACTATGGAAGGCTTTCTGGCAGCATACATAATGTAGTTTTATTTGCCCGAAACACGATTTTTCTCCTCTAGTGATTTATTCTCAGGTACTATTCTACTAGCATAGCTAATAAGTCTATTCTTAGCTGTAGGGGGAGTGGCCTTTCACTACTCTGGACACAATTTCAGCATGTGCATTAACTACATAGAAGATCAGCTCTGAGAAAACTCCCTCTAACTGAAAGCTTCAGGTCCTACTGATAAACAGTAGGGCTGCAAATTATCAGTGAGCGTGGTAATTCAGTGCATTAGGCAAGACCAATGACAAAAGAAAAGGCATTTTTAATACGTCTTCATTTCTGGAAAAAGTTAACATATATCTGTCCCCTTCTGCTCTGGGTTTAGTCTGTAAGGAGTACAAAAGGGAGACACCAAACATCCCACAGTAATGGAATATGGAGGCAAATGAAGACTGGAACAAGGACTCAGTGATTAAAGAGATGTTTAGCAAAAAATTTGTTATGATGAGAAAGAACATTAATGCTAAGAGTTATGAGAAAAAGGCATGTGCTATTATTGATGTCAATGGAAACTGTGCAACACATAACTGGAACACTGCACTTGACTTCATACTATGAACTGTTATGAATTAGCTTTCAATAAGTCAACGAAAAGACTTCTAAGAGGACTCACAATAAACTTACATGCTCTCTTTGCTTCTTCTTAACTAGCCACAAATGTGGAATTCATTTTTACCTACTATTTCCAAGATAAAAGAAATATGACCCAAGTTTATTGAAAACAAACAAACAAAACTCTACTTACTTGTCAAGCTTCCCCTGTAATACAGCCAGAAACTCATAACAGTTCACAATGTTATCTGGCAGCCCAATGTTAAAGGCATGCTCTCTTGCCATATGATTGAGAAGGACAGATCTACAAAAGACATTCAAATAGAATGTTACATATTTTTGGATACATATGAGCATTATTCAGTTAGTGATTTAAAATACACCAATGGCTCTAAAATGGCATAAAAACCAACGTTAAATAAACAGTAACAGTCTTGCTGCCACTGCTAGGAAAAAAGAATGCAATTTTATTGAAACAGGAAGTTTTTTCATTTTCAGCTCTGCTGAACATTCAGTAACATTTCAACTGCTCAATCCACATGCATGAAATATAATCCTTTAAATGAAAATTACAGTATAGTTTACTTTGACCCTCACTGTTAGCAAAGCTCATTCATTACCCTGTATAAGCAAATCACATTTCAAACAACCCTCTTGAGAAACATTCTAAAAAGCCATTTGTCTGACTTCTCTATGCTGGTTAGCAGAGCAGAAATTCTTGGATGCAATGTGCTTTTACATCAACATTGCTTCACACAGCACTAGCAACATGAATGGCACTCAGAAGTGTACACAAATAAACATAATGGATGTTCAAATAAGATACTCTTCTGACAGAAATAATATACTGGTTAATTCCTCAGGTGCTCAACCTCTCTATATGCCTCAGTTTCTGCTTTTGAGGACTAAAGAAACATCCAAATGGTGACACTTGCTTTTACCATAGTCCAGGCATGATTTTCAAACATGCACTCTGCCTGTCAGACCCAAGAGGAAGCAGAGGACGAAGTTCCTGGGGGCTGAACTGCACCAGACAGTAGAGAGGGACACTCATGGAACTTTGGGATGACCTGCAGGAATACAACCCCAAGTGCTTCCACCCTTCCAGATTACCAGAACTACCCACGCAAACAGATTTAACCTCTCCAACTGGAACTGATTTACTCTGAATAAACAAAGTTTCTTTGGAGCATGCACTTCAATGCAATTCTTGCTTGCACTTGACCGATGCTGTAAAGCACTCTGTTCTCACTCTAATTTTCCTCTCCTCTTTTTCATTTGATATTCGAATTCACACTAGTTAGGTGAGCTTTAAATAGGAAAATGTACAACTGGATAAAAATATTTTTTAACCATCACACTGGTGTACACAGCTCTCCTTGTCACTAAAACAGCTGCCAAAAAGAAGTTTCTCTTTAAAATGGTTCATTCCCAACTCTAGCGTACTGTGTAGTAGAAATAATTGCACTGGAATAAATAGAAAAGGACTGAGAAGTAGGACAGGATCTATTTAAAATGGCACTTCAGTTGAAAGAAATACTTAAACTGTTCTTTAAATTTAATTCTATCTTCTGAATCCTACCATTATGCATTAACTGATTCAATGACATTAAAAACATAAACAAAGATGCTGAGTAGAGATCAAAAAATAAAACAAAAGTAAACAGGGCAATAAACAAACCTGTTTCCTGTGAATTCTTGATCACAGAACATACACATACTATGAAAACTTGTGTCATATCTCTCTTGTTGTTGCTGTTCTAGAATTTCTCTCTATTAAAAGAAACAGATATAGTTATTCAGACAAAACCATAATCATAAAATCATTCCATCACATAAGCTTATTATACATATTTATCCTTACTGGTAACAATGAACATATAATATTCAAATGTGCTGCTGGCACAAACCAGATGTTAGTATGTTTTGAGTGTGAGTTCTCACAAAAATTCCAAGTTTTTCCAAAGGCAGTATGTGTCCCAGTTAAGTTCCAGTAAAATTCTCTTAACTTTATATACGCGGTGCATGGAAATAAATACAATCCTCAGTGAGATCTTACGCATCTATTTAAATAATTCTGTATAAAACATATCAGTTTATTGTTTCTACCTGCGATTCAGGTTTACCTCTGGTATCAATGAGCAGGTTTATGGGTAACCACCTAATGCCCAGTGAAATGACAAGCTCAATCCTACATGGCCAATTGCAGGCAACCCAGAGAGCTTTTTCCTAATCCAGGACACAGCCCTGGCAGTTTCTATAAGAAGCTGTGGCACATATCAAACCCAGGGAAAAGGAGAAGGTCATTGCCTCCACCCTGGTTCTGTTTAAAGTAGGGGAACAGGCTAGGTCAGACAGTTTACAACACTTGGTGAACTTTCCTAACAACAACAAAATCAAGCAGCAGGTGATTTGTCTCTGTTGCTGTAACAGCAGCAGCGTAGTTATACTGTGGAGCTACTATGCACTTCAGATGGAAAGGCCATAATCATCTGGGACATAGGAGAATCAATGTCTGGATTAAAACTTAGCATATTTTCAGCCTAGCAACATACTGCTCTGTACTTGTGTTGTAAGTACTGATAACTGGGAAAGGATTTAATTTCTGTGCAACATAGAGGTGCTACTGCCTGCTTTCTGACATTCGGGATCCTGACTGAATTTCTGAGGGGATTTTCTCAATCTCTTTATCCCTTTAGAACCTGCAGTGAAACTCTGTTTCTCACCTGCCTCTTCAGTAACTCTTTTACATGGATTAAAGCCCAAATTTGTCCATAGGGTACATCTGAATTACACTCACCTATGCCTGTTGCATAAACGCCAGAGAAGACAGAAAAGAAAGGAAAAGAGAAGACAGAAAAGAAAGGAAAAGAGAAAAGAAAGATACACCCCCTAAACCCCAAAAGAAATGAGAGGAAGGCTTGAGCTATTGTGATGAAAAGCCCCAGTGTGTCCTGCAGTGCAGACGGGCTGGTGTGGATGTACCACACTACATCCTGCTGCCCAGTGAGAGATGGCAGGAGGCTGA
The DNA here is from genome assembly GCA_013397755.1 of Cnemophilus loriae. NCBI lineage: Eukaryota > Metazoa > Chordata > Aves > Passeriformes > Corvidae > Cnemophilus > Cnemophilus loriae. The sequence continues at coordinate 901,624 of VZTF01004847.1, read as the reverse complement.
CACTGGGCAGATAAATGTGCTGTCTACTTCTCTTCCACAAAAGCAGCATGCTACACCCAGTGAGGGGCAGTGGGGTGATAAGATGCCTATCAAGAGTGCAGGAGAGTGCTACACTTGGCCTGGGGTCTGTGGATGCTGGGGGACATGGGCACACTGTGCCACAGCCCCTTCCAGAGCCCATATTCAACCACACCACTTTGGGAACTGTAGCTGCAGCTGCACGTCAGCTAAGAGTCTGTTACCCTGAAAATACAGATGCTGGGGCTTTCCTGTTTGTTTTTGTACTACAAGGTGTACATTTTACGTTGGAGTCATGCTCAGCAGCACCTACGCACATTTTAGGCCGTATCTGCTCACGTCCTGCTGTGTTATGAAAAATGTCAGCTCACAGAAATGTAAATTCCTATTTTTCAGGGCTGACTCTGGAAAGAGATGAATGGAGCATGCCTTCACAGAGCCCATCAGCAGAGATGCAATTAAGTAAGACTGCTCCATGCGGGCAGCGAATGTCCCATACCACATCAGTACAAACTGGGGCTTTCTCTGATACGCTGAGCTGCCTCTCTCTCCACTCAGTAGGATGTTTGACCCTGTTTGGCTAACCTTGGATTTGAAACCATCATAAACATAGTTTATATACTTTGTAAAAAACACTGGAAACAATCCAAATGGAAATCAAAAGCGATCGTGCACAATTCAAACATAAGGATAAAAAGGGTTTAAACACCCCCACCCTCATTAACGGTATTCCAATGTAGTTTCCTGATTTTAATTTACTAGGAAGGAAGAAAGCTTTTCTGCAGTATTTGTCGGCCTAACTCCAGATTGCTAACTGAAGCCCTTGTGAGCAGCTGCTCTCAGTTATGTCTGAGGAGGAAGGAGATGCATACTGTATTCTCCGTACAGATGATGCTACTGCTACTCCACTCTCACCCTTCCCGTTTCCCCTACACCAGCATGCTTGGCAGCTGGGAAGCTTTGAATAACTCAGCATTGTTGCTTTACCAATTTAATCAACAGAGTTTAAAATTATTTTCCGAGGCAGACCCTCCTTTTTATGAAATATTGGCATCTTTCATTGCTAGAGGGAACTTTCCAAACCAGAAAGTATATCTGATACTTGGACAGGTGAGGAATTAAAAGCACCAGTTCACATCAAATACAGCAAAAGCAACAAGGCTGCTCTTCTTCCCTACAGACATTTCCAACCCCCTGTTTCACTGCTGGGACTCTGAAGGGAGAACAGCAATTACAATAACTTAGATAAAACAGAATTTTTTTCTGAGCAGAGACATTCTGGTAATGAAAGTCAAGCAGAAACTGAAGCTATAAGGCAGGAAATGAGCAATTTTCTTAAATATTTGCACCAGCTGCCAACCTCCTTGAATCTTTGGGGATGTCAGCATTAATTCATTGTTGATACCAAGACAAAAATACCCAAAACATTTCAAAAAAATGTGTTTTTTTCCTTCTTTTTTTCCTGTACCTGACCCTTGATTCCAGCCTACCCCATAGAGATTGGGTTCAAAATGAACATTGGAATGACTAACTCAGACAAGTATAAGGGATTGTTCCTCTATCTGTCTGTCCCATTTGCTCTTAGGTTCTTCCTTTCTTCCCTGCTGCTCCTCTTCCTGAGTTGGCTCAGCTACTGAAGCGATACAGGCTAAAACCTACACCTGAAAAGGCTGTAATCAATGACAGGTCAGATGACAGACTTTGAAGGGTACTGTGACACAGATGTAGAAGACATTCTTACAGCTCGTTCAGGAAGCTGAGTCAATTAAAACAAAAGGAGGAAGAGTTTCATGGTATGATGAAAACTAACTATGTAAAGATGTATGAAAAGAAAAACAGGGCTGAAATTACATTAGACACATACCATAGGCTGCCAAGCTGAAGCAGGAGAAAAGGGAAGTTTGTTTGAACTAAGACAAGCAAAAGAAGGTGGAGACAGGCTAACACAGTAAAATGAAATAGCAAAAACTGGCCTTCCCCCACCCCCAAATACATTAGAAATAAGCAGCAAAATAGAGCATAGATCCAATATGAGAAGAGACCCAGCACGGGCAAAGAGGAATGTTTAGAACATTCAGGGCTTCAGTCTAATTATGTCACAACTGTTAAAGAAATGTATTTAAAACAAAAGAAAAAAAGAACCAAGATCAGCAAAGGATAAGAAAGGGTTAAAGGTTGGACATTATATGTATTTAGCTCTGACATAATTTACCCAACAGTCATTATGGAATCAGATAAAACTATTTCTGACCATTAGTATGACAGGTCTTCATAAACCCATAGAGGATGAGCAAGATTCCAGAGTGCTTGAGAAAAGCAATTAAATACCCAACACAGGCAAAGAAGGGCCCATAGAATTTGGAAGTAGGTATTAACATGCTGACATTACTAGCTACTCTGTAAGCACTTCTGATGTTGCATTACACTAAGCTGGACTAACATCTCCATCTCTTCCAGTGTATATCTTCAACATCCTGAACCTGGTCTCAGCTTAAGATTGTGACAAACTGGGGATCATACAAACAGCTCTTCCTGGGAAGCTGGTACAGCTTGCAGTCTTGGTGAAGACTCCTCTTCAGGGTCTTTACTTACTGGGAGAAAGAGAAGCCCCTTAACCTAAAACTACCAGTCAGATGACAGGTGACTGGCTGTATACATGACAGCAAGACAAGCTCAGTGCTGTATTTTCAAAAAAATAGGTTTGGGGATGCTACTTTTTTATATAAAGAAACACCCAAGTGGCTTATATTGACACTGCCCCTCCATGTATCTAGTTTTGCTGCTAGGACTTCCTTGCCTGGTACTGCTTCACAACTACGAATTCTTTGTCAAGACTGTGTTTTTCCAAAAGACTGTATCTGTTTTGTATTTCACAGCCTTGTCAGCTATTTCAGCAAGCTGTGCTCTCTAGCCTACTTCAGGCTCATTTCCTTGGCCTCTCTCAATACATCACAGTCACCATTATGTCTCTGCATGACATCCACCTTGGCTAGCTCCCTGCTGCAATACAGCCTGAAATATTCCTAAACTTGATTTTCAAAACTGCAGAATGAAATGCTTCAGGCAGCACATTTTAAAGACAGCATTTGTCCTTGTTTGGGCATGCTGCTGGAGACAGCAGTTAGGATTCAAAGGCTGCAGAAAAATCACCGAAAGTTGTATAGTTCTGGTCTTCATTCTACGCAACTCACATGATCCCATTTGCCAGCTCACTCTTGATTGCTGGACTTGTCTGGAGGCAAAAGGCTTCACAAAGCAAAATATCTATTTAACTTCCAAGTCAACACTCAGATTGCAGCAAAAGGAAACGAAAAAATAAACAGATTTTATTGCTGTAACTAAAGCAGTGACTCCATTAGCCTCAACTACAGCTGAAGCTTGATTTCACAAAATTCTTCTGTAAAAACTGAGGATACAGTTCTGATATTGAAAACAGTGATAATTGCAAACTATTTCGCACCATAATAAGAATGCATATTTCTTTCTTTTCTAATTTAATTACTCTGTAAACGAAACCAGCGCTTGCTTTGGGCTAAATTCTACACTCATTCCAGAGTTTGAGGAAATGTCTACTTGCAGAGCAGATGAGATTGCTTACCTGCCAACAGACTCCACATGCCCTTGGCACTGCAGTGGAGAAAAGGCTTAGTTGGTATAGAACTGCATAGTACAAAACACCACAAAATCAGAAACAAATGACCTTTAAAAACCAAAAAAGTACAGTCCAATTTATAGCAGCCAGGAGGTATTATTTGTAATAAGATGGGTTTATGAAAACATCAGCTGCATGCTCAATAACAACCCTTTTTCCTCCCTCAAAGCCACAAACATGATATATGCTTGGGAAACAAATATTATGACACTGCATGCCCACATGCAAAATTCAAGATGTCTTTCACAAACCCAAAGGGATTGTTGAAAACTGTAAAAGATTCAGAGAAGTGCAGCAATGATGCACTGTGAAGTGATGCACTGTGAAGAACCACCAAATAGCATCCTCAACTTCAAATCACCTAATCATCAAGGTTGCAAAGAATCTCTTGAGAGCAACAAGTCCAACCCCTGTGCCCAAGCAACGTCACCTCTACCTGGTTACCCAGGAGCGTGTTGAGTTTTCTTTTGACTATCTGCACAGATGAAGAGTTTACAACCTCTCTGGGCAACTTGTTCCAGTGTTTGACCACCCTCACAGTAAAAAAAAGTGGTTTTTTTGTTTTCAGGGGGAATTTCCTAATTTTTAATTCATGCCCATTACTTCATGTCCTGTTGGTGGGCACAACTGAGAAGAATCTGACTCCTTTTTCATTCCCATCAAGTATTTACATTCATCACTAAGTTCCCTCGTGAGCCTTGTCTTCCAGACTTAACAGTCCAAGCTGTCTCAGCCTCTCCTTGTATGTAGGATGTCGCAGTCCCTTAAGCATCTTTGTGACTCTGCACCAGAGTTGCTCAAGGAAGTCCATTATCTTTCCTGTACTGGGGAGCCCTGAGCTGGACCCAGCACTCCAGATGTGGTCTCAGCAGTGCTGAGTAGAGGGGAAGGATCATCTTCCTTGACCTGACTCCAACACTCTTCCTAATGCAGCCCAGGATGTTGTTGTCCTTCTTTGCCATGAGTGTGCACTCCAGCACAGGACTAATGAAAGACATAATGTAGGGCAGATAAATCAAGAGACATATCATGAATGGTTTGGATAATACTATGGACAAATTCTTCACTGCCTCTTCTAATATAAAAACCTGCCTGGTGTGACACGACAGGTTCAAAAGGACCAAATAGATGGTTCTCTCCCAGTGTGTGGTTAAGCTGTGCAACTCACTCCTGCTGACAGTGGGGATTCTGGAAGTTTTTGTGGGTTCAGAGTTGGAGGCTCATATTGCTGAATTTAGAAATTTTTGAGCTGCCAATTGCAGGAGACTGAGTGACTATTTTGGTAAAGAATCACCACTAGATCAGAAGACAGCACATACCAGAGTCACTTAGCTGCTGTCAAGGGTAAGATACCAATCTAGACAAACCTTTTTTACTGATCCCAGATAGCTTTGGAAGGGAAGCGTGCTAGGCTTGAGTGCATCAGCTGTTTTTTTCTGAGTCCATGCCAATCCAGTGGACCTACATAGGAATGCGGGTTTCAGCTCAGGCAACTCCAACTCCATAGGAAATCCCCAGTGGAAGAACTACCACATTTCTCCTTTGCAGGAGCTGGGATCCTATGGAAAGCTGTGTAAGACTTGTACATATTCCTCCAGTCCTGGGGATTCACTACCCATGTACTTCAAGCTGAAGAATATTACTGTTGCCAGCAAACTGAAACAGCACACACACAGTAGCTGAACCAACTGGATTTTGCCTGCCAATCCCAATTTCCCTAGGACTAGAATTTGGGTTTTGTAAGGTTCTCCTTCACTCTGAATGCTTTATCACTTAAGGTGTCTTTATTTGCATGCTGTGTATGTACAAACTTGTAATATAAACATACCAGAAGAAACAGCATAACAAAGGGTTAAAAGGCCTGTATTGACAATTCTCAGGACACAGCTGCCAGCACTAAACTGAGGAATGTACCTATGTAAAGACCATAAGGCCTGCACTCTAGCATCTCACAGTACAGATACAGGGTATTCTGCATCTCCAGCAGAATACCCTGCATCCTAACACGAGGAGATTGTCAACAAGGCTGCTATGTACCATATAACATTCATTTCTAAATTAGCCCAACTGCGAAACCAGACTCCAGATGTGTATTTCAAACAAGAAAACAGAAAAAAACCCACTGGTCAACAAGCTGGACTGAGACTTCTGGAAGCCTGGTCAGCATGAGTCGAACTTGAAGGATCATCCATTCAGAACTGACAACACCCAAAAGTTCAGCAAGGTCTGTCCAAAGTACTAGGTTGCCATCACCAGGCAAGAACCAGAGTGCTTCATGTAGACTCAAGAGCTGGGATTTCTTGTCCTTTGCATCTCACAGAAACAATACTGGCCAGACTTCCTCCACTCATACATCATGGTGCTTGTGAGTATGAGACTGTGAATTAATGAAATCTGGGAGAGAGAGTGCGAATGCACAAAAACAACTTTCTCAAAGATTTTGTAGGTAAGTATCACCTTCCCTGCTCACAGTATCGCACACCGAGTTTTATTTTGCTGATTTCCCTAGATGTATATCATTACATGAAAGATAGTGTGTCAATGCATTGCAGGTCCTTGCAAGAAGAAAAATGTTCAGCACACTCAACCTTTTTCAGTGTTCTGGGCATATTTCCCACTTGTGTGGAACACTGACATACAACTTATAAATTTATCCCAAGAAAAAATCTATAAACAGGGGATTTGTGTATATCTGTGCAGCAGCTAGGGAAATGAGCTTAAAAATATGCAGAATTTTGCCATCTAGCAAAAAATGCTTTCACTTTAAAATGCCTGTTAAGTTACCATATATTATTCTATTAGAGTGTTTACCTTAAAAAATGAAACAACAGTGATTTCTTACCAGTCTCTTTTGCTGAAGCTGTTCTCTAAGTAATCTGTCTTCTGGTAAAACATCACATAAAAGAAAATAATTGTCCTGTTCCTCTGTTAAGAGAATAGAAAGTATGAGTAAGGAATGGGAAGTTGCAGCTGCTTTGAATATTTGTGGCACATAATTTGCTAAGCCTTTGGAATACGTTAACAGTGTAAGAATATGACTTTTAATCTATAAAAGTCAGTTCCTTTAATTTAATAATTTAATGAAACATGTTTAAATATTTGTGCATATTTATATTGGAGTATGAAGGCAAAAGTCTTGCATAGCTTTTCTCCACTACCAGCTTTATTCATTTTTATGATGGTTCTTCTGGACACATAAAACAATTACCATTTATATTGGTTACAGATTGAAGTCGGCGTGAAAGAAATATTAAATCACCCTTAATTTTATCTTATCACTTATCTCCCTAAGTAACTGTCAGTTTTCAGTAGCTACCATAATTTGGTTTATCCTCCCCTTGCTCTGATCTATCACATTACCTTTTACCATCAGATATTTTGCCACCTGTGGATATACACAACAACTGTTTAGTACCATACATTGAGACTTGCCTAATTCACATTTCTACTTATATGTTTTACACATGTTTTATCTTTAGTAACCTTTTTACTATTTACGGTCATATCCAATTGAAGAAGGCAACAAATTTTATTCAAAGGAATGAAAATTACTCAGCATGTAGGAAAATACAAAAGATATTGGGTTGAGATAAAAAGAATTTTCTGGAGGTGGAGAGAGGGGGTGGGGAGGGAGGGAGAAAGAGAGAGGGAGGGAGAGAGAGAGAAGGCTCGTTGATATTTTATAATTCTGGTATTCAGGTGCTTGATTTGTAGTCTTCGAACTGAGTGGTAAGTGTTAAAATTTCAGAAGCAAAAACGTACATATGTAAGAGAAACAGAATTATGATTTTTGGAGTGATTTTCATGTTTTCCAGGGCTACTTTTCTTAAAATTATTTTGAATAATTAAAAAAATTACTTTCATCCATTTTGTACTCAGTTTTCACCTTCTAACCATCTCTGACACCAGCTGTATGCATAGTTTCCTCTCTTTTAAGGTCTCCATTGAGAATTAAAGATGCAGAAAAGCCCTAAAGTTCTTATCTATTTTAGGTAAACTGTGTTTTTCTATTAGAAAAGGAAAGCCAAAGTAATGCATCAGCTACTTCTGAGAAAAAAACTTCCTTCACACAGTCAAAACTGTCCCTATGATGGAATGTGCCACCATACCAATGCAGCAGAACAGTGAACTATGGTTTCAGTTTTGTGTCAGAGCCCAGAAAATTGTGGAATGTTATGGCTTCTGTGAAGATAATGTCTCCTGACAGTCTTGGGGCAGGGAGCACTGCGGCAGGGGAAAGAAAGGGGTGTTGTGGCCCTGATGTCCAAGAAGAATTAGCAGCATCAGTGCAGGTGGTGGGCAGTGTGAAGTTAGAAAAGGCAGCTCACAGGGAAGGTTTCTCACCATTTTGGAAGGACTGTCACTAATTATTTATGCAGTGGGTACCACTGCCTCCCCAGCCACGATGTGAGCAGCTCTGCTCCAGGCCTTGATTTGCAACGAGCCCCAGTTCACAGTATATTTAAGCACGTATTGAGCTCATCCTTACTCAGCACAGAGCTGAAGCACGTGTTGTAATCCTCGGAAAAGGTAAGTTTAAATATGTGCTTAAGAGTTAAACATTACTTCTGTGGTTTTCTGACCTGGTGTCAGACACACTTGGCTGATCAAAGCAGCAGTATATGCCAGAAATTATCACATGATCTGCCCATCGGAGAGTCAGCAAGCAGCATACTTACCTAATGGAGCTTTTGAATTTGTTCTTATCACACTACAAAAGTCTGTGATAGGCTGTTCTGCAAACCTCCTCTTCCAGTACAAGATGTAGCTTTAAAAATAAGGGGGAGGCGATCAGTGAAAAAGGAAACACCAAAAAACTTTTAATAAACAATTGAGTAGCTCTTGTTTTTTTCATGCTCTCAATTCTTAAGTGTTTTTTGTTTCTTTTTTTAACTCCAGTGTGCTTTTTTTCTTCCTTCATATTAGTTTTCAATTTTATGAAATTAATTCAGTTTCACTTAAACCGGGTTTAACCATGCTGTCAAAGTGAAGAACTCAATAAGCAGATTTGCACCAAGCTTTGCATAAACACTGTGACCTATTCGCATCTTCAGACAGAAGTGCCACTCAGATGCATCTTTACTGAAAAGATACATTACACAGCATTCTCAAATTCCCAAAATATTGTGCTCTGTGTTCTGCAAGATGCAGTCAGGAAGCTGAAACTCAGTAAAAACACCAACTTGACAAAAGTGAGGTTTTGGCAGGTCTCCTGTGGAGTTACAGTGAAAGCTGTAGCTTGGCAGACAACTAGAAAGACAGAAAAATGAAGTCCCTGAACACCTGAGCTAAGATAGCAGACAGAATAAGAAAAGCCCTAAACACATCTTGAAGATTTAACCCATCAACTACAGTTGTTTAAAAACATTCTGTACTATCTTTGTTGGTATTACAGCTGCATCAACAAAATCCAACTGAGATTAGATTTCCACTGAACTAGGAAGCTACTGTCTAACCAAGAAGAAATCATCACTTCATTTATATGATGAAGGGAACCAAGCAATTCTTGTGCTAATTATTCAGAATTTTACTGTAAAAAATAATCTGAAAATGCTTAAGTGCTTGCTTATATTTATACTCATGTATGACATAAATCATGTGAGAGCTGGTAAGGTAAAGGCTATTCGATGATTGCTTCTTATTACGTGGCATCAAATTAGGAAAAGAATAATTAAAAAATCAGATATCATTATTATGAGGGCATTTTAAAATAGCTGCAGCTTTTAATACTTGTGCAATCTGTAAGTTCACTTGCCACAGCTACCACATCCCATAGTGGCTCACATTGCCTCTACCATCTCACCTGATATATATGAGGACTTCAACTCCAGCAGCCAAGGAATCAGCACATCTTTCTTTCTGCTACCTCTGGCATGGAGAGGACTAACCTCTGGGGCAGCAGACAGCTGAGCACAGTGAAGCCAGCACGTGTGGCTGAGGCTCATTCAGCAGCATCATCAGATGTCAGTAAGTGAGAGGTGAGCCTTTAGTTGTCTCCCTGCCTACTCCACTGTTTGCAATGCACATTGAAAGAGTTGCTACACGGAACTGCAGTTCTTCCACACTAAGTCATCCTTGAGCTTTTAGGACATAAATGTGCAAATGAGATGATTTCAAGAGCTCATTTAATAAATGTCTGTCCCTTGCACTGAGAGAAATGAACATTAGTACAAACTCACCTGCCCATAACTGTCTGTGTCACAGAAATTACAGTTAAGGGATTTCACATCAGAAGACTTAACCCAAATAATCAATGACCAGATAAAACCAATGCATTGTCATACTCCCAGGGAGACAGAATGAGTGATCATGTTGAGTCATGAAGCAGAAGCTTATTCCCCTTATCTCTTCCCTCTGCCCTTATGCCAACTTATCTTTATTCTTCAAAGTTAAAAAGAAAAGAAAAAAATTTTCCATTAGCATTGGTCTTTTCTGGATTATCCACTTCTTGCAGATCTGTCAAGAAATGTATTCCTAAGACTGGCTGTAACTCATTGCTAAGTATAAAAATAATACTGTCTTTTCAGAGTTGATCCCCGCATTTCCCACACCTCAGTTCAACACTTCAGAATATATTCTCTTTCTTGTGCATAGTATTAGACTATTTTACTAATACAGCAAATCAGAGAAAGCACACTTCAGAGTAACAACTCCATCATTTCATGTCCTGGGGCCCCTTTCCGTAAGATGTGGCTACCTTCCAATTGCATTAGCAGCAAAAAGAATCTCTATGGGCACTTTTTGAAGGGGTGATTTTAAAACACATTTCTATAAATGCAAAATAATCCCCCCAAGCACACTTAAACTGGCGGTCCATGACTGAGCAGCTCCTATTCCTTTATTTACCTGAAGATACTAGTACTATCTCCAAAAGAACAGTACATTCTCCTTCTGCCTGCCTTCAGCAGAAAAGCAAACAAAAACTACCATCGGTTTTCAATTTTAAGCAATGTTAAGCTCATACATCTGATTAAGGATTTATATGGCTTACATTTCTCTTCCTAATGATATTGTATTATTTTTTTTTTTTTGAGTCTTGATAGACACAAGGTCTTGACTTTGACTGAGTAACTAGTAACAGAAGGCCCACTAGAAAACTCATTTTAGTTGAGAAATTATCCATTTAACACTTAAGCATTACAGCAGAACTATCTTCAGACTGGCAGGTACTGTCTAACCTTCCTCCTGGCCCATACATTACTGTGGAAAGCAAAATGCCAAGCAAGTACCTCATTTCTGAAGTTACAAGCCAGCTGGGGCCATGCCAGCTACTGGAGGAAGTTAAGAAAGAGAAAGCCAAATGCGACCCTGGTGAGATAATCAATGACACAGCTGTAGAAGGAATCACACTTATATGTAGATCACAGCACTGTAAAGTATAATTAAGGATTAAATATGATTTTGATGAGGAAATACTGTCAGCCTTAAAATAGCACAAACAAATTTCATCCCAGAATGTGAGAGATCCTGTACTGAGCAGCTTCTGCGTACAATACACAGCTTTAGGACACTGTACAGGGGTAGAAATAGTCTTGCCCTTCACAAATAAAACCCCAGATTAGGAGAGCTGATTGTCTGGAATGGGCTTTGCTAACAACCAGCTTTCTAATTTGCACACAACTTGTTGATTAGGGACAGGACCTGAGAAGACCCTAGGATATATCAAAAAATGTCAAATACAGAAATTGCCATGTGTTCTAAAACTGAGTTCCCTAGTCCCAGCAACATCTAGGGACTAGGGAGAGGGAAGGGAATTGGAAAACAGCTTCACAGTCCAGCAGCCAATTTGTCATAAGAAAAGTTAACAGAAATCTCCCCGCAATGTCTTTTAAAAAAGATGATCTCTACTTTTTCAAAGCTTTCCATAACATCTGCACACATATACACTCATTTTAAACGATATGACCCTTACCTTCTAAAATCTGCAACCAGTTTCACATCTGCTATGACGAGCTTGTGTTCAATAATCATGTGCTTCAGGAGCTGGTTTTGTTCTGCCAAGACATAGCATTCCTTGCAGAAAATACAAGGCACATAGGGAGAAATTTCTACTGCACCAACACCACCTGGACTTTCTGGCAGAGACAGAGGCTCCAAAATACACTCGGTATCTAAAATAAATAAAAATAATAATAATTAATTTTGACTAAGTAAATAAATGTACATCCTTCGGAGTACTTTTAGGTAGTACACGTAAAACCTGTTCGAGTCTCGGTTTGGTTACACGGATCACTTCAGAAGCAAGATGCTTGGAAGTGGGTTGACTGCACTGATTCCAAGAAGGACAGTGGAGGTTAGCACAGGACAGTTCTCAGGTATCTGTCCCAAATGAAACTCCCAGCTGACACCAAGTCAGTCACACACAAGTGCTCTGCTTACTGCTAAAGAAGTTTTATGACGAGAAATCTACTTTTCTTCTTTTCACTATCTAACCTACCTGTTGATATGAATGAAGCTACTCTCTTTGTTGCTCCCTGAGACACACTGCTCAGAGTATCAGGAAGGATTTAGACTGTATAGCACGAACTGTTTTGCATGTTAATTTTCCTAATTATACTTGTATTTATTGCAGAATAATTCTATAATTTGCTGACTGACTCTTGAAGATATGCATTTGTCTTGCCTTTTTTTTCCCATTAGCATCTAATTTACTGTTCTGTGACAAAAGACTATCCTTGATAAAGATTACTGCCACACGGAAGCTTATGCCCACTGAAACACTTTCTAACTGTATAGATGCTGTGGAAGGGGCAGTCATGCTCCATGTGGAAAGGTCAATGGCCCATGTTTGTGCTATACTGTGCCAGTCAGACACAGATTGCTCAAGTGACAGCACACGGAGGTGAGTCACTGCCACATGTTGTCCTGGGGTTATATGTGTGTGTTCCCCATTTAAACAACACTGGTCTAAATTCAGAAGCTCTTCCATTGGCATAAATTAGTGTAATTCATTAAGAAACACTGTTTGACCAAGGGAGTTTAACAGTTGGCCCCATTAGCCTAACCAAATTCTAGCTGTCCAGAAGTAAACTGTGGTGATCATTTTCCAAATTAATCATACCTCAGTCTTGGGTTAGGATTTATCTTGGAAGCAAATGCCAATTTCAACACGTATCTTCAATTTTAGCTATGTCAATTTTGGATAGCAAAAAGTAAGCAGAAACAACTCCCCATGTTCCTGCCCTCTTGAGGTTGAAAACTGAAAACATGGGCGTCCTGGACTCTTGTACTATGAAGTTAGCTTGTGCAGCAGGAGAAAAAGCTCTGTGTCTCTGGATTCCTGCAGTGACATAAACACCTCTGTAGAAAAATGAAATTTCACAGAATCACAGAATGGATGAGATTGGAAAAGGCCTCTGGAGGTCATCTGGTCAAGGAGGACTCTCAAGCAGGACCACCTAGGGCTGGTTGCCCAGGACTACATGCAAATGGCTTTGACTCCACAACCTCTCCGGGCAACCTGAGCCAGTGCTTAGACACCCTCACAGTGCAAAATCATTTCCTGATATTCACAGGGAACCTCCTGGGCATCAGTTTCCAAACACATCTGAAGAATTAAGAAAAAGGCCTTCTCTCACATCTGTTATTTTGTCACACAGGAATTTTAAAATATGCATGCTTAAAGGAACCTTAATTATTATTTACCACATAGAAGAAGCAATGTCAACTTTCACCCTATGAAAATCACATATATATGTTATACATTGGCAAGTACACTAAATCTGACAAGCTGATGACTTGCTGACATGGAAAATCTGAAAAATATTTTTAAAAATCACAGTAAATTAGCTTTTTTCCTAGGAGAATATGTTAATGCATCAGTGCCATACCCTGCCTTCTACCAAGACCCTGAAATAACCAAAGAAGGGCTGGAGAAACCCATTCAGAGACAGACCTGGGAAGCTCCTATAAGTTCTGTGACAAATCTGTGTTCAGGCAGAGGAACAGGCATGGAGAGGAGAACGAGATTTTGTCCTCCACCACACACACTGTCCGGCAGTGTCTGCCCCACCAGCGTGGACACGCAGTGCTCCAAAGCACCAACAGCACAGGCAACGGCTCCCTCATGGGGGTGCTCCAGGGGACTGAAGGTAAGCTGGAGCTACTGGAAGCCACAGGTGGGAAAGGGTATAAAAACATAGAAACACAGCTTTATCAGTTCTGTGCTGGTCCTGGAACAATATATATGCCCTGCACAACTGTTGAGGCTTCTGCTTAGGACTTCTGAAAAATAGAACTTCCTGGAAAGGAACTGACTTGACTGAAAACTGATGGCTGGGTTACACTGAATTCAATTTATCTCATAAAACTAAGCACTGTGGAAAGATGGCAGCACACAGAGCATGGTATTACCTGGAGCAAAGCGGCTGCTGTGCACAACCTAACACTTTTCTTCTCATAATTTTACTTTCGCTTCAGCCCATTCCCTTTCCCCAGAAATTTCTTTATTAAACTGACATTGCAGAAATTGTTCAATTTTGTCCTTTTTTAAAAACAGCAGTGGCTACACTATGTGCTAGAGCAATCCTCATGAAAGTGTCAAATCTCCCAAGCAAAACTGATGGTACCTGCAAGAGTCCAGCTTTGTCCATTCTTACAGTCAGTTCTGTCGCCTGAAGAAGCATTAAACCATGTTTACTGAGAAAAGTAGAATTTAATTTCCTTTGCAATTGCTGATGCCAAGTGAACTAAGAAGATACTCCGTCAGCCAGTTCAACTGTACCCAGTAAGCAGCAATACTGCTTTTTGTTCATTTTTGGTATAGGTCTCTTGCAATGACCGATTTAAACATTTAGCATGTTAGTAAGTAAATAAATAAGTGCCTATCTGCCTCAAGAAATCAGGTGATTCAACAGAGAGGTGTGTACAGCAGGAACCAGTACTCAACTTAGACAAGGAGCTGATACAGTTATTTAGTAAGAGTACTTGTGACTAGCAACCGCTTGGGCTGGAAAAACAGAACTGCTAAGTCTTTAACTATAGTCGTGAGCTGCTGAAAGGAAGCAACTGGGGTGAAGATATTTTTTTGCTGCCCAAACAGAGTAGCTAATACTAAAAGAGAATAACTTTAGGCTACTGGAGCAGTTTGGCAACTGCAGAAGCTTATGCAATTTCTTTCGAAGGCACTTAAAAGAGGAGGCGAAGGAAAAAAGAATCCATGTAAATATCTTTTTACTAATCTGCTACAAAAAAAACTGAACAAGAGAATAAATGCACAGAGCTGAACAAATGCACAGCCTTTAGCATAGCACTTACTGGACTAATGTAGCACAAACCTCAAAACAGTACAAATAAATCTAAGCATAATATTGAAATCTCTGCAAAAGCAGCTAATTTTGTTTCTATATTTGGAGCAGAGTACTGCTCCACAGGTACTGAATAAAAGATGTTAACTATAGCATAGCTCAGGGCTAACAGGGAAATAAAAACACTCAGATGCATTCTGAGACTCCAAGACTCCCATATGCAGAGACACTTGAAAATGAGGGAAAAGTAGCAAGCTTTTCTCTTAGAATCTACTGCAACAAGAATGACTTCACAGGGACAGATTAAACACCCCTCTGGTGCAGGTGCCGTGGCTGACAAGGGCAAGAAGCAATTATCTAGGAATGGTATAAAAATAGGGCAAACAAACAGTAATCACACGAACAGAGTAGTCTTCCAGAAGTCTGAGTATGGAGACTTTAAGTCAAAGGCTGTACGAGCCCCTCAGTTAAGCAGTTTTTTTGTTTTTTTTCTTCTGCATCAACTTATTTCTGCACTATTTGAAATTGTTGGTCTTTCAACACCTGCAAAAACTTGCAGGTTTTGCACCAACTTTTCATGTTTTCTTAATGATCCTTTATTCCTTGGTGTCTTGGTTCAGCTCTTGGCTAGTTCTACTCTACCCTTCATGTGCTGTGGTAAGAGGTAGCCTCAAAATGTCCAAGAGTGGAAGAAAATATGTTTCTAAATCAGCACAGGTTTTTTTTTTCTATCTCTCCTCTGTTTACTTTTTATTTCTGGTATTTTGCTCACTTTTAGGATTGTTGAATCAACCACTGAATTCTCTTCAATGATTCAAAGTCCCATAAGTTGTGAATTGGGTGTTGATGTACAAGACAGTGGTCATATCCTCTGTGTGTTCACTCCTGTGTGTTACTCTGCATTTGTTAACATTGAATAACACTTTTTTTGGTACAGTTTGCTCAAATAACATGAGATTTCCTGCAATGCTTCAGTTGGCCCTCCTGCTTACCACTTGGGAAAATAAATGTGCATTAACAGCAAAATTTATCACCCTTCCTATTTGTTTCTGTGATGAACAGCACAGGATTCATGAGACTCCCTATGAGAAGAGAGCCCTATAAAACCCATCCATTAAGTTTTGGATGAATCATGTTGTTGCCACTGAGTTTTTCTCCTCTGCCTAATAGTAAAACAGCATGACTGTTATGCAAACAGATATCCCAAAGGCTCCACAGAAAGCCCTCTGAACTCAATAATTAAGAAAATCCCTCTCTCAATCACAGAACTGGCAGCTGACACCATGTTGTTCAACCTTTAACAGGACATATAAAACTATGGTCTTTAACAGCTAATTTAGAGCTAAAAAGTATAGATTAGAAGAAAGAAGAGAACAGAGGAATATATTCTTCGAAAACTAAAACTAAGAAATATACCAAGTTCTTCAGGGGAAAATAAAATAAATACTTTGAAGACATTTGAGAGTGAGATGGTATCGAAAACAATTTACTTTCAAAACTAGAATAAGCACTGTTTTTTTGTTATAAGCACCCACAGGATACCCAGGACAACAGATTTCTGATCCCTGTACAAGGACTGTCCACACCATCACAACAGTGGGAAAAAAAAAAAGTAAATAAAAAAAAGGCTGCCTGTTATAGAAATTATATGGCTTTATTTTATTTTAAGAATTGTTATAATATAGACTAGTTAATCTTCACAGCTAGCAAAGCAACAAGATGAAAACGGATTCATTTTCCCTACTGGAACATTTTTACTTTTGAATACAATTATTCTCAGCCTCAAACCAATGTTCGTTTGCACAACTAAGTAAATGTTACACCCACACAGTTATAACACAGACTACAGCAGAACAGGCAATGTACTCCACCTGCACAGTCACACATGCAATTATCACAAAGCAATATGCCATGCAATTTTACGGCCAATACAATAGATATTATTATCAGAAAGAAAAGGAAGGAAAGATTTGGCATTTGAATGGGAGTTTTGAAAAGCAAAGTCCTTAGAGATGGTTTAGCCAGTGTAACCACTTGCTGCCACCAAGAAGCACAGGGATGTCTCATTATCCTGTCTTTCTCCACCTTATCCTACCACTCCTAACCATCTACCATTGCCCTTCTGCTTGTGCTGGCTCCCAGGCATGCCAAATCCTTGGATGAGTCAATCCAACTCTTTACCATTAAGAACCATTCATCCCTTTCTTTTTGCTCTATGATGTTGAAAATGCTCACACAAGAGTCCACCAAGGGCAAGAGCAAACTAAGGAGTGCACGGTGAGAAGCAGTAAGGTGAAACAGAACCTTCCTCTCAGCTTCCTCCTCTCTTCTCAGCTTTACAGCCTCAGCTGTCTCATACAATTTTAGCATAAGCCTGCTACAGTGTGCAAGACTTCTTCAAAGGCATTACATACAAAGGAAAAGAAAACACTAAGAGTTTATCACTGCTTCCTAACAAGGACATGCAGCACTGGCTTCAGTTTGCAGAATCCACTGTTGTCAGTGTGGGCACACCTAACACGCTGAATGCAGTGTGGAGCTCTTGTGCTCAATTCCACTTGGTTGCACTTCTCAGCTATCTGCTCTGACTAGCTCTGAGGACAAACTGAACGCTGCTGCATAAACTACATCCTCCAACTAGAAAGTGGAGGTATTTGGGTTCAGATAAATGAAGTAACTTCACTGTTAGAACTCTTCATTCACACGGCTTGGCCCTGAGGTGCAACCTGCAGCCGTGCCTCGAGCGCCAGAGCTCAAGGAGCAGCAGCCTCCTCCAGCAGGCAACCAGCAAGCTGAGGGAGGAACTCCCTAAACTAGTCTGCAGGGAATGCTGAGAACAGGGGCACTCACAGCCTTCTTTTTGAAGCTTTGCCACCAGATAAAAACAGATGAGAGTCACAAGACCAGACGAAAAGGAAGGAAGTAAGTCCAAAGACAAGGGTTTTCAACTACGTAAGAAGAAATCTAATTAATTTAAAACAGATTAATCAATTTATTATTAAATGAAGAATACTTCAAAAATTCAAGACATTGCAAAGTCTGAGAACCGAAATCATGAAAAAGGAATTCATACAAATTTGTTTAAGACATATTTACAGGTTTCCTGTCATTTCTTGCAGTCTATGACACAGCAACAAGGCCTTAGGCTGAAGACTTTACAATGTAAATATCCCACTGTTGGTAACACAAGGATAATGAAACAAAATAAGAACATCTGCTGGAATGTTAAGCGTCTTTCTAATTAAATCCAATAGTTGAATGGATCAATTCATTACCAACAAATCTGGTTTATTATCTCATTAATACAGCTGGTTAATATTATGAGGAGATTAGCACAAGAACTTGAAATGATCCTAAAACAAAAATGAACACAACAAAGACATACTGGTGAATACAGGAGTCCAAATTATGAGCAAAAGACAGGTTTTTAGACATGCAAACAACAAAGGGAAGAAAGAATGACAGGAAAACAAAAGATACCTAGCAAACCTGGCACTCCACACTAACAGCCCAACAGATGCTGAATGGAAAACAAAAAGGCTGAGCACCCTCCCCTAAGTTCTCATTGATTACAAGACAAAACCATTTAGTTATCAAAATGACCAAACCCCCATGGAGAGTACACTGGGGAACCAACCTACATTCCTATATGTAATTCTGCACATAAGAGTGCTGCATTTAAAACTCTTTAGGAAATGGGTAGTTTTAAAGCTTTATCTTGGAATCGATTGTTTTTGAGATGATGAAAGAGTATCGAGAAGGATCGGCTTGACACTCAAAATACATACATGACAGCTTCCCTGTTTTGCAGCTTTGGCACTGCAGCATCTATTTGTTGGCACAGCAGCATTCCCTAATTTGTGGTCATATTCTTGGAAGCAATTTTATACTGATTACAGGATTTTTCCTTTGTTTTCCAGAGTACAAAAGATGGATGACTAATGACTTGCCAAATAAACAGTATTCAAAGCCAAAACTCAGAATAATGAAAATAAAACACCCTGTCATGGTCCTCACCAATACTACATGCAAATATGTTTTGCAGTGAAAGAAGAATCAGTGTACATAATCATTTCCTACCTCGATATATTAAAGCCCTCAAGTACTTCTATTAAGTTGAATTAAGTCTGAGTTCATGAGGAATTATTTAGCTATTACTTCTGCTTGCTAACACACTATGAATGATATTTAGTTAAAATGTCCATGTGCTCTAGGGGACAACACATCCTGTAGCTTCCCTCAAGATCAATCAGTCTCAACCCTGCCTGTTTTTTCATTGAATGCAAATGAGCACTTCAAAAGAATACTTAATCCTACAGCTAAAGCTTGTCAGTTTTACAGAAACTGTACATATTCTGTAGCATTTGCTGTCTAGGAATATGAGAATTTTATTCCAGTCAAATGACAGCTTTAAGAAAAGCTGTCAGTTACCGAATCCTAATAACTCAGGACAGAGTTTCTATAGAGCAGGTGTCTGCTGGGAGCTGGAACTAACAGAAATACAACTGTGCTTAATAGCCATATTTAACAGGGCTGCTCTGTCGGGGAGCTTAGGATGTTGCAGTTTCATTAGCATTAACAAGTGTTGCTATGGGTACCGCAGCACAGGCATCAGAACACAGCTGAATAGGACTGGGAAAGTGATTAATAAAAATGTGAAGTGTTGGAATTTTAATAAAACAAAACCAATGTGCCTGACAATAAGATCATGTTTAAATAATAGACTACATTACTGCCCAGTTCAGCAGCAGATACATGCCACTGCTTGTTGTCTTTCTGCTTGAGCCCAGACAAACCCCCACATCTGTAGAGACCAGAGCAAACCTACTGTTCTCACACAGAGGGACACACGTGCCCACACACACACTAATGAAAGCGAACCTAATAAGTATTCATAACAATATTTAAGTGCTGATGTTAATATGCAATTTATAAATATTTAACACAATACAGCAGGTTCTATTGCAAGCTCAGAGCTGTATAATGCCTCGTTCCTGGGTAAATGACACAGACTTACATTAGTGTAACTAAATTCAGGGTCTGATATTTTGGTCACAAATATGAAGCAATATTTATCTACTTCAGAATTTTATACTTAATAATTTTATTATATTTTTTAGAGCTTCTCTGATTTCTTATGACTGTTGTTTAAAAAAAATTCTGTTTACCTTTCCCTGTTTAGTGTGATCACATGACTTGGTAGACACGGAGAGCTGAGATCCATATTACGTACTAAAATAAGGGATTAGAAGCAATGATTAAACCCTAGACTATTATCTGGAAAGATTAACAAAGTAATTATGTAGCCTGAAACTCAGAATGTTAAGTTAGAAAGCAGAAGAAGAAAATATCCAACAGAAGAATCTGAAATGGAAGGACAAAAGTGACCATCCAGGTTCTTCTTTTGTACCTATCACTCAAATCTATCTAATAAAAATTAGCAGCTTTTTTTCTGTTTAAGTTTCTATTTAGTAAAAAGGCATACCAAAGACATCATAATAACGCATAAACAATGCTGTTTCAATTTAAGGTGTAAAGATTGAATTTCTGCTATTTTCACATGAAAACTCCTGGGAAAAAAAAAAAAAAGCAAAAACCAGAAGAATACAATATCTTGCCAAGGTGATCTAGACCATCACTGTAAAACATTAAAAAATACATACTGGAAGGCATCACAAGTAAAAAAATGTATATGCAAATGTAGTATTTGTGTATGTTACCACTGCCACTGTAGTGCTTAACCCTCTGCGAAGAGCTGCAAGCTGGAAACAGGCATGTCTTACTTTACATTTACTGTGTCTGTGACCTTAGCTCTCTTAGAAAGGAGGTGTCTTAACAATGTGTTTAATATGGATAGTAATACTTTATTGCTATAATTTATCTTTGAAGTGCCTTTAACAAATACTGTACTAAGCCTAGTAACTTTTATGCCAGCATCGCTATGTGAAGCAGGTTAATTACTTTACTGTCTACTTTTTATCATGATCATTTAGGAGTGATCAATAATGCTTTATTACAAGGATTTTCCTTTTCTTGTCACATGTTCTTTTCCTCTAACAGGATTCAATTTCCAAGCACGTTTACCCTTTCGATGTTAAAACAATCGCCTCGTGGTCTTTTTAAACAATTGCTTTACACTCTGTAACTAAAGGAAAGGCTGTGTGATTTGCCTTAAAAACATAAAGCCCGCTTTAGCAACTCCTGTAAGACACCCCCACGTCATTATAATGGGAATTTCTACCATGCTCCTAACTAAAATGTTTGCATCACAGGGTTTTCAACTTTTCCACTGGTAGACTTTCCTTGAAAAAGGCAACTATGTGAAAAAAACAACTACAAATAGTGTGAAACTTTTATTTTAAATATCACTTTAATCTTTTCAGACTCATATAAATTAGAACTAACCTCAAAGTGCATCCTGAGAGGTCTTGTTTCTGGCATCCTTGTGTGTGTGGGTTTCATACTGATAGAACAGGCTGAAATCTCTCTCAGATACTCTGATTGAGCTTCCTGACACACAAGAGAGGCTTCAAGGCTGAATTAAGTGAATTTTGTACTTAATGAAGAATCAGTACGAGGAAGAGGCCCTGTGATGTTAGAATCTCTGTGGTCTGTTGCTACTTTCTCAGTGAACTGGAACTTTTCCAGATGGAGAGTAGCAAAATAAGTTGTTTCTACTTTTAGAATCAAACCTCCATAAACTGGTATTCAAACTGGAAAAAACAGTGTCTCAAAAGGAAAGTTCATTATACTGCGCAGTGATGTGAATCAACATAGTTCAGCCTAACTGATATCATGATTCAGGAAAACAAAGCTTTGATTGTACTTCAAATACTCCACTATTTATACTCTTTACACATAAATTGCTGAAAATTATTTTGAGAGGAAAGTATTTTTAAGTCAGAGCTCAAATACTTATGTCTTATCGATCCCAGGGACATCTCACAGGAGGCTATGTAAAATTTCTGTGAGAATATTCTGATTTTGTACCATAGTTTGAAATAAATATTTTTGTGATACTGGACTTATTTCTTGTCCTCCATGCATTCATGAAACATATGACACAGATCTTGACTTCTTAAGTATGATATATGCATACTAACTGATACTGCTAATGTAGCTCGTGGACATGGATGATACTATAATTGAAATTAATTTCCTCAAGAAACAGAATTAGAATGTTTGAATTAGTGATACAAGTCATTTATGTTTTTCAGGCAACATTTTGCTAACTGTATAAATACATGCAGGCTCCTGAATGTTAAATTAGTACAGTAATAACACAGACTGCATGTTTTCATCCCATACAAGACAAAATCAAATTAAAACCTACAGCAGGATGTTTTTGGTTACATATCGGTCTTTAGAGAAAAATCTCTATCTCATTTATTCATGCATTACGGAGTGATAATAAAATTCAGTGCTGGCCCAATGGTCAAGACAAATGCTTGCAAAATGCTCCTCTGACAGCAGTATCACTTAGAACTGCACACATTTGTTTCATAACCATTCCTGTTTTTATATTGTGAGCCTTATGCACTTCCACCATGGGACTCACAGGCCTGACCTGGGGCACATGCCATGAACTTTGGCAGAGGTTCTGGATGGGAGGGTGCTGTACCAAGCTTCCCTATGCTGCCCACCAGCCCTGTCCCTTCTCTTGCGTCTCAGCACAGCTCTGACCCACACAGGAGTCCTGCAGCCCCGATCACTCTCCAGCTGCTTTGTGCATTGGCCGGGTTTAGAGATCAGTTTCAGAGCATGTGAACAGGATTTGTCTGGAGCCCAGGTATATACAAAATGCATCTCAATACTTAACAGAAATGCCTGGGTCTAACACTCACCTCATGTAATCCAAAGGAGAAATGCCAAACTGTGCAGTATAGTTGCAGGGACTGTGGCACCTTTATCTACAGTGCCTTATTATTTGTTCAGGTGAACAGAGCCACAACATACCACAAAAAATCATGAGGTTGAAACAGATGGCATGTCAAGTTATACAGCTTCTATGCTAGAGGGATAAAGAGAAGGCGTTTAACCTGCTACAACTACACCGTGCAAGTAGCTGTTCCTTGGGTACAGAGTCTCCAAAGACAAATGGGAGGATGACATCTCAGTGAGCAAAAATCAAACAGAAACAGCTGGGCCATTTCACACTGGTCACTGCCTATGAGTCATAAAAATCAGAGAAAAATACACTTTTTTTTTTTTTAAAAGACCATTTGGAAGACATGGTCCAGTGAAAACATGAGGCAAAAATACCAAAAGGAAAGTTTCAAGAAACACAGTTGAAATGTATCACAAAGAACAGGCAGGTGTCTGTGGACCACTGAAACCATGACAAAACATACTACAATTTCTAACTTCAAGGTCTACTATAGCAAATATTAGGACAGAATGGCAAACAAGCAGTGATCATGGAAATACCTGCTGGAAAACCAGGTCTTGAGATCAATGATCAGACTATTGCAGCTATACCATTTCCTATCGAAACAGTAGAAGTTAACATGTACTGCTGTATACTGATGATCTAAAATCCTTTATGATCATAGAAAAAACTGAAGTCAAACGCAATGCCCTTTTAATTTACCTCCTATTTTTTCGGCAGCCATTTGACTGTCATAACATGTAACATGTTTTGAAAAATCAATAGACTCCAGTTGAGCACTCCTGACTCCATACCATAATGAAGGTATCAAATATGGGTACTCTTTAAGTATGAAGTAATTTGAGCATTCCACACCCGTGCAGCAAAATAAGTGTTATTGTTTATACTATGGGGCATAAATCTATCACCTTACCAAGTGGGGCAGAAAAACTCCCTAATATGAAACTATATTGCATAATTAGCCACACACACTACATTTGTACTCTTTACTATCTGGCATACTCTTATTGAGGAAAACTGCTTGCATGCCCCCACTTACCTAACCCTACTGTGGAGCAGGTTGGCATCTTTCAAAAATGTGCACATTATATTGCAAGCTAAGCAGAATCATAGAATCATAAAATGGTTTGGGTTGGAAGGGACCTAAAAGAGCACCTAGTTCCAACCTGCCCACAGCCATAGGCAGGGATGCCACACCACAATTTCAGTCTGGTTATGTGGTTTTAGTGGTACTGACTAATACATTATTTAATACAACAATTATCAGGTCACTGAACACTAGTCTTTTTCCATTCAAGTGACTGTAATTAAGCACCGATTGAGCGTAGACAACAACTCTAAAAAGAACCCAAACTTTCACAAATACATTTCCCTGACTTCAGTGAGACATTGGTCAGGATGATGTGCCCAGATCTTCAGAGGCACAAACCTGCTTTAAAGTTGTACAAAACTTACCACATTTTTTTCCTCCCGCTTCTTGAATGTCATGTTCTTTCCTGCATTGTGTGAGGCTTTTATTGATGCAATATTTAAAGCTACTTTAAAAAGCCCACAGAACGACATTCAAATGCTTTCAGGCTTTTCTCCCCGTTTCAGCCTGCTGGGAGTTTGTGGATGAGAATGTGAAGGAAAAACCTCAGAGAGAGGTTGGGAACAGCTGCGGTTTTAGGATATAGATGGTGACACAAAGATGCAGAGTTGTAGCAGAGGTTTCAAACAGGACATGGTGAAAGGAAGTACACGGGGCTGGGACAGGTTACAAAGGCTGTTTGGACAGACAAATTTAACCTATACTGAAGTTAAAATATTTAACGCTTGTAATTTCATAATATTTAATTCTTTTTCTTCCTTTCCTACTGTTTGTACGTACAACCATATGCTAGTTTAAACCCTACATCCCTTCATCAAGAAAGCTGGCTAGAGTCTCAAAGGGTGAACTCTATCACCTGTTTATATGACAGGCACACCCTGTGGCAGTCATCAATGCTGACAAGAATCTACAACTTTAGTGCTCTTCCAGAAAACCACTACTCTCCAGTAAAAACAAAGCAGCGAACAAGGTGTTTCGACAGGCACAACAAATTATCCTGCCATCCGTGTTACACTCAGAACATTCAAAACACTTGAAGTACCTCCCTACCCTATACCTCTACATCTAAATAAAGCATGTCCACATCTATTATTTGTTCAGGTGATGAGAAAGCTTTTTTGGGTAAGAATCAGATATCTGCCAATACAGAAACAGTTTAAAGGTCTCCATCAGTCTGAGGACTGATGAAACACTACTCACTCTTGCTCCACTGCAGGTAACAGAAAGACTGAGTAGAGGTTTCCAAGAACTTGAAGGCTTTAACACGCAAACAAGTTACCACGCTTAAGCTGTGTACCTGCTTACCAGGTCATCTGAAGCAGCTCACTTCTAAATGAGCTCTGGTTAGAGTATAGAGGAGCTGGTACTAGGTAGTACCTAGCATTTATACTATTTAAATATAAAAAGTAGTATTTATACTAGGTATACTATACCTAGTATACCTTGCATTTATCAAAGCCTTTACTTGCTACTGAGCAGTCAAGAATTGGCTTAAGACTACTGGAATGAAATGCAAAGATAAAGGCCATCCATCTTTGCTTTTAAGCTATGAAAGTTTTCTGAATTCAGAGAAAACCAAATAGCAAGTCTTTATTGGGTATTTTTGGGGAATACAATGTATCCTATGCCTTGTGCTAACAGAAATTACGCATTCATGCTGAGGTGTGGGGATGCCCCCTTGTCTTCAGATAAAATACACTGCACATTTGCAACACAATTATTTGTAAAATTATGGTAGGAATCACAAGCACTTCAGACCTCTATTACCAACCAATCCAATCCATCACTTATTTTATTAAGCCATTACGACTTGCTTAATGAAATGTTTAGTTTCACTTGTATATTCTTCCATCGTCAGTTATTTAAGAAATGTGCTGTGAAGGGTAAAAACACTAAAATATTATTGCAACAGCTACATGAAAGGATTTTGCCTTTTTAATTTTCAAATAGAGAAGCACATAAAAGGTGATTTTACAATAATAATTTAGTAATTTCCAGTCCTTCAAGAGATACACTTGCTTATCATGTAAATGTTTAAAATTACTTTGAGATTGGATTTTTAATTAAAAATCACAAAAAAGGCTCTTAAAACATTTTTAAATAATACTACTTTAAGAGATCCATAGTGGTAATCATATTAAAATAAATTCTGTTGCACTTCCAGAATTAATTAGTGAACCTGTCCTCCAGGTGTAATTGCTAATTATTCAGTTCACAATGATTACTCTGCATCAAACCAAGATCCTTTACAGACCTACTAGTAAAAGGAACCTCTTCTCTCTCCAAAATCTGTAGTATGGTGGAAGCCTCAGGTCTTGAAATCCTCTTCTGCACACAAATATTTAACCTGAGAAACAGATCACTGGTGGTTTTCTGGATGCTTGATAGTGCCCTGTGGGAAAACAACTGAGGATGCAACCACATATGTCGATCATTTGGAACTGGTGGGAGTTTTTAAGGAAGAGTACTGAGCAGGATATCAGCCTCTAACCCCACGAAACATAAATGGGCAGATACACGTGGGCTGCTCCTCAGGCTAAGGTCTGAGGATCTCTTGTGAATGAAGAGATGAGAAGAGGCAGCTGTGTGCTCGGGGCAACGGCTGCTCTGTCACCTTGCTGGAGTTTTCACCCATGGACATGGGCAGCCAGCAGCTCCCCACTCACAACCATGCAGGCTGTGGATATTTTAGGGAGGAAAGACATAAAGCACTCAGTCTGATCTGAATAGGAGCCGTAGTATAAGGAAGCAGGGGCTGGAAAGGCATCTAGTTCACTACTTATTTGGTTAAGGACTATTTAGTATAAAAGATACAACAAATAACAAGGAAAGTGGTAGATTACATACAAATATTAATGAGCAGATGAAAACACAGACAGTAAGTTCTCTTTGTCAATATGGGAACTAATGCCATTAAAGGAACTACTCACACACATACTTGAACAGGGTGAATATGAACTCTTGTCACTGATACGAAAGGGGAAATGTGTGATTATCACATGTACTATGGTATTTCTGAGGGTGTTTGTGGATGGATCAGAAGGTGTTTGTGGGATTTTGTATATTTTATGAGGAATTTAGCGGACGCGACAGAGAAAGGGAAGGGGCGAGGGGGGCAAATACCAGGCAATGGAGATGGCGAGTGGAGGAAAGAATAAAAAGGGCAAGTTGCATTTAAACAGTGGGTAAGCTTCTCTGATCAAACCCTGCACCTGATCACCTCTTTTCCTTCTTCTTACTAAATCCTTAACTACTTTTCTGTGTAATACACCCTCTGTTCTATGTGTGATACTGCTGCAAAGTCTAAGTGCCAGCAACTGCAGAAGATGCTGCAGCTCTCCAGGTATGCAGCTCCAGGAAGCAGCAACCAGAGGGACCACAGTGTATCTATGTGTAATTTGGTAGCAATGTACAAACTGCAGTAGCCAGCGAGTAGAAGACCTGTGTCTGTGAAGGTTTCAGTCAGTGGATATGCAAGGAGCCCAGGGTCTAGCTGTGGGCACAGTGGGTGCCTGGTGACAAAGTCCAGCCAACAAACCAGGACATTCTTCTAATATTTGAGGGATCCATGACTGTGGGGTACCTGTGAGACAAGGGCCAATGCGTATATCCATTCTGACAGCCAACACCAAGTTGCTAGCAAAAAGGAAGAGACCTCCATGCAGGGTAAGGGGGCCCAAGCGCAGAACTCAGAGAGGTTTACAGGCCATGGTAATGTTCAAGGGATCCACGAATGCATCTGTCCTTCTGAATCAGACAGTGAGGGTGACTACAGTGTTTTCACTAGTGCACTTCAGTCCTGATCAGTCTTCGCCACCCCAGATGGGACTCCAAAGTATCATCCTCCTTTACCCTCCGCACCTTGAGAACTGGCTTAAAGGCAGAGCACAGCCACATATATTGCTACTGTTGCCATTTCCCTCACTGCCTGGCTCTCCCAGGGAAAAGAAATCAAAAAGAGAGTAAGAGGTTTCCCTTTCTTCCCCAGGGGTTGCTGCTGGGGAATCCCTTTAATCAGTCCTTTAGCATGAGCGTTGCCTAAGGTGTCCCCCAGCACTGTACCCTCTCATGCAGCTTGGAGTAGCAAACATGAAGGACTATGTCACTACAATGCAGTTGTCAGGAGTTACTGATAACCTGGGGATGTATTTTAAGAAACACTTGTTCATTCCCCACCCTTATTGTCTGAGCCAGTGGCTGGGTAAGCAGCCCAAGGTACAGAAATGGACATTAAACAGACTTCAGAACTCACACTGATACACAAAGCGGCCTGTGAACACGGGAGTGCTTGCGAATCTAAAGAGGAATGCATCCATTAACCCACATGGAGAAATCTTTTGAGTCTGAGAGTACATGGGACTGCCTTTCAGTGACCAGGAAAGAGAAAACCCTGCGTTCCAGAGCCCACTGCATTGAGCAGCTCTAATAGCATCCTTAACAG
The DNA here is from genome assembly GCA_013397755.1 of Cnemophilus loriae. Classification (NCBI taxonomy): domain Eukaryota; kingdom Metazoa; phylum Chordata; class Aves; order Passeriformes; family Corvidae; genus Cnemophilus; species Cnemophilus loriae. Next base: position 873,289 of record VZTF01004847.1, on the reverse strand, counting down.
AACTTCAGAGTTGAGCAAAAGCAGCAATGGCTGTACTATCAGGAACAAAACAGCTCTCACTAGAGTATCCTCTAGGTAGAACAAAAAAAAGTAGACACGTGCAAGACCAATCAAACTTTTTTGTTTTCCACAGTAAACTGAATATTCTTATAAACGGGGTACAAGAGAGAGACTTGGAAGGAATCAGAATACATGTTGTGCTTGGACATGGTACACCCCAGCAGCATGTCTTCAAAAGCAGTCGAGCACAAGAAGACCTTGAGTAGGAAACCGTAACTGTCAGACTGCTGATGAAACAATGAAAGACACACTTCCAGAAAAAATACCCATTTTAAAATCCTTTGACAGATGCTGTAAGAAGTGTTGATATGTAGCATAATTAATGCAGACTGAACAAACTGTACTGTGGACAGTGATATATTTATTAAAAGCCACTTGGTGAAGGCTGCTTGAAGGAACTAACTGGAAAGCAACACTGTCCTGGATTAGAATATAAAAGCACAGGCTTTCCTGTAAATAGGAATCAGCAAACCAGGAAATAGTATGTTATTTAATTTTCCTGTATGCTGCCTCCAACTAAGTGACACACCTCAGGTGCACATGCAAGTACAAGATGTTGCTAGAGAGAATAGTTTTGTAGAAATGAAACTTCTGAATGAATAAGGATTTTGTTCAGAGGCAGAGAAATAAGTAATATTAGGGTGAGGTATTTCTTTGCCCACAGACAGTGTGATTTATACCCTCAAGATCTCTTGACCCTAAGTGACTGTGTTCTAAACAAATAATTTTGAAAAGGCTATTTGAGCTATTGGGCACTCTTGCCCTTGTCCAAGGGAAGATTGTTCTTGCTGAACTCAGTCATGGTTAACATGAGAGACAACATTTACAAGGCTGGGGCAGAACTCTATGACTGCCAGCATGTTGGCAGACCTATCTTATGGAGAGATGAAGTGCCCGGATGTACATGGAAATCTATAGGCTGACATAAAAGTTAATTTAGCCTGACACCTATTATTTCAATTTTCAACTGTGACTTTTACATATTTCATTACCTAGAGACTCCAAATGATCTGCCAGGGGATGCAAAGTGATTTTGGGAGCAAAGACAGAGAAAGTCCACTAGTCCTGTCAAGGAGTGTTTGTGCTCAGTAAAAGGAAAACAGCATGGGCCTCTGAACTTCCATGGAATAAACCTTTTTTCCTTTGAACTGGGGCCAATGTCTTTACAAGAATTACCTGAAAAAACCTCAGGGTAACCTCATCATCTCTAGTAGTCCATAGACCTATGTATACACAGAAGAGTTGCACAGACTCAGGCACATGTTCTTTCCAATAGTTAAAACAGCACAGCTCTGCCTCCTGGGGCAATTACACCAGCGTGGAAATGCTCTAAAAGGGTCTGGCTTTTCATGTATGAGGTTCATGCCAACATACTGCAACACAGAAATAAGGCAAGAGTACTGCTTTAACTACTAGCATAAATTGGTATTACTGTCATGAATAGAATAAGGGCACATACTAGAGAAACAACACTAATGTTACTTAAAAGACCACTCACTATCAAAAGCCCAAACACAGAATAAATGTGCTCTAACTCTAGGTTTGAAACTGCCTGCTTGCAAATAACTTCCATTCATTGTGTCCTTCACACTATTAATGACTTGACAGCAGAAGTTAAAAGCCAAACTGAACTGAAAGCTACTCTCTTCTCTTAAAACATGAAACATTAAAACATTAAACTATTTTTTCATTCAGATCAAACCAAATAAACCCATCAAATCTCTAGATACCACTTCACAATAATTATTTGATTGGAGAACACTTTTCTAAAACCACACATACTCATCTTAGAGACAACTTGTACCTGGTAAGGCCTGCAAAGCAGCATCATCATCACCCGTTTTCTCCCTTTTTTTCTGTCTGTGCCTTTTCACAGGACCAGAAGACATAATCCAGGCTGTTGCTCCTGCCTCACAACACCCAGGTTTCTCTTAAAAGGACCAGTGTAGCCTGAGGTTTTCTCGCCGTTTACCTACGGTGAGCTCTAGCTAAGCTCCTTCCAGGAGGGTGCAGACATACAGACTTCTCGACAAGGACACAAGCCCTGCTGTTCTTCCTGCTTACGGCACCTGGCTTATCCCTGCAGTAATTCCCCACGGTTCATTTGTACTCCTCGCCGTGCACCGCCTGCTTTGCATTATCTCTGTGTATGTGTGAGTTGACAAATGGATTTATGTGAGAAGCCAAAATGCCCCCCGGACCATCAGCTCCACGTCCCACCGCTCTGGCGCGCTGCTGGCATCAACTCCCTCTCCACCTCGACTCGCTGCTGGAAACTCTCCCCGTCCCCACAGATCCATGTGCCAAACGTGGAAAGACCGGCATCAGTAGGACCAGAACGACTCACGTTCCTGTAATCAGTGGGAGGAGGGTACGGGGCTGTCCGCGGAACCCCGCTCCGACAGACGACAAGCGAGCCCCACCGCACCGGGCCCTGGCGCTCCGGGCTGCCCCACACGTGTCCGCCGCTCCCCACCGCAGGGATGCTGCGCCAGCCCCGTCCCACCGTCTGAGCCGGGATCGCGGAACGGAGGGGAGCGGGGAAGCGCAGTGCGAGACCCCCACGCCTCCCGCAGCGCACTCACCTCCCCGCGCCGGCGCCCCCGCAGCCCCGCGGGACGCGGCCATTCCGCCGCCGCCGCTCCGCCCGCCCCGGCG